>RJWJ010033752.1:0-17708 GCA_004363605.1 Indri indri | reverse complement strand
AGGCAGATCGGGAGGGGAAAAAAATCAGAATTCAAAGTACCACCTACAGCAGTGAGCTCCCAGCCCAGACTCTTGCACTCTGACTCAGTCCAGCCTGGACCCAGAAGTGCCTCTGAGTGCAGAGAGAACCCAGAGAACTCTCTAGTTTCGGCTTAAGAAATAGGCAAGATGTCTGTTAAAACTCAGTGCTCATTTTTTCTTTTTTCTCTTTTCTCTGTTCTCTGGTGCCCAGCCCCCAGGCAGCCTGCTGTGGCAGGGCGGCAGTCACAGCGGGAGCCCGAAGGAACCAAAACTACAAAGGTAGAAGGGACAGCACCTTCCTCTCCTGCCAGAGGAGCTGGGTCTCAAGAGGGCAGGAAAAAAAAAACTTCAGTTTTCTTTCTCTCTATCTTCTCCTCCCGGTTGGCTTCATACCTAGGTGCAGTTGCGGGGATGTGTGGCAGAGTGGGATGCTGGCCTAGGGACAAAAAGGAAACCAGAAAGTACCGAGGAGCTTGTGGCGTGGAGGAGGCTCAGGAAAGTGGCCACTTAGGGCTGTGTGTGGACTCCTGGGCTCACCCTTGGGATGTACGTGTACATGTCTGAGCTTAAGCAGTGTAAATAAATATTGAGAACTGAACTATGAAATAGTCCACATTCTAAATGTCAGACTTACAACTGAATATTGCACATATGAAATATTAATAGGTGGACTAGCTTTGCAAAAATTTTGAAAACTAAGCTGGTTCTTGAGCCACAACCACAAAAGGCTTGTTGGAACTACAGGCCTGAACTCAGCTGGGCTGATTGCTTACAAAAACAAAAATATCAAGATTTCTCATAGGATTTAAGTGAGACCCTGGATATAATGATGAAACATGCAAAACATACAAGATATAACCCAAAATTACTCAGTATGCAAAGAACCAAGAAACTAACAATTTGCATGGGAATAAACAACAGGCGGTGACAACAACAAGAAGCAAATGTTGGAAATATTTAACAAGGACAGTAAAACAGCTGTTATCAATATGCTCCAACAAGTAAAGATAAATAGTCTTGAAACAAATGGGAAAGGGACAACCTTGGCAAAGAATTAGAAGATAGAAAGAAGAGCCAGATAATAATTTTACAACTTAAAAATATAACCAATGTTAAATACCCACCAAATAGGCTAATGGTAGACTGGAGATAACTGAGAAAAGAGTAATAGAAATTATCCAACGTGAAAAGGAGAGAGAAAACAAAAAATTAGAAAACATGAAACCTGCAACAAAACACATTGTAATAAAAATGCCACAATGTAAGATTGAGACAAAATATCGATAGCACCCAAAGAAAATGCATGTATTATTTATGGGGTAACAACAATTTGACCAACTGCATATTTCTCATCAAAAATATGGATTCCAGGGGAAGAGAAACAACATTGTGAAAGTGCTGAAAGTAAAGCATTGTTTCCCCAAAACTTTAAATACTGTGCAAATATCTTTTAAAAATCAGGTGAAATAAAGATATCATCAGATTAAAGAAAATTGAGAATTCATTTCTAGCACATCAGCTCTAAAAGAATCTATTAAAAAAATTTCAGACAGAAGGAAAATAATGCCAGAAGAAACTCTGGAAAATCAGGAATGGAGAATTAGCAATGGAAATGGCAAGTAATTGGGCAGGTACAATGGGCTACTCTCCTACTGAGTTCTCTCACTATGTGTGACAGTTGAAAGCAAAATTGTACCATTTCCTGATTGGGGTTTTATATATGTAGATGTAATAAGATGATAACAACATAAAGGATGAGAAGAAAGGGACCTACGTACTAGTAAGGTATCAGCATTCCACTTTAAGTGGCTATTTTAATGTCAGGTAAATTAGACTTCACAACAAAGAAAATTACCAGAGATAGGGAGGAGCATAATCTGATAAAATATCAACTCACCGTGAAGGTGTAACATCACGAATATGAATGCGCCTAACAACAGTGCTTGCAAATGCATCAAGCAACACTGACCGAACTAGAAATGAGAAATAGGCAAATTCACACATATGGTGGGAGACTTCATTATGCTTCTTTCAGTAGTGGGTGGTACCAGCAAAGAGACATCAAGTCAGCATCAAGGAGAATGGAAAACACCATCACTTAACTGAATCTAACTGACGTTTATGGAATACTTCACCACGACGACCACCACCACCACAGTCACCACCACCATCACGACCACCACTGCCACCACCACCGCCACCATCACCACCACCAGAATAAACATGCTTCTCAAGGGCACATGGTGCAAAATAACCCATTTCCTGGGTCATAAAAAATTAATATTTAATATAATTGAAATCTCACAAAGTATGTTCCGTAACAATGGAATTAGAATAGAAAAGTAATAAGAAAGTCACCAAACACATAAAAAATAATGCACATACTGTTAAATAAACCATGAGTCACAAAGGAAGACTCACAGGACATTGAAAGATATTGTGAACTAAATGAAAATGCAACGTATCAAAATTTGTGGGAAGCAGCTTAAAGCTTAGAGGAAAATTTATAGTGTTAAAAGTTTATATTAGAAAAGAAGATCTAAAATCAGCAATCTAAATGTTCACCTTATTTTAAAAATAAAGTTAGTAATTTTACTACCATTAAAAGTAACACACAAAAGTCATGTTAAAATTATTACTACTATTCTTTGGTCGAAAAGATTTTTTTTCTATATGAAATACTGCAAAGACATTTCTATGGATCCTGCATACACATGATCCCTTGGATTTTATGGTTTGGTTTTCCTGATTCGACTGCATTCACGTCATCTTCTGCAAAATAGGAGAGGTCAGTACTTACATAAGTTAACACTTTTTTGAACTGCATAGAAGGATTCTGGATAATTTTAACAGACATTTATTGATTAAATAGCACATAGGTATATCTTCTGACTTTCAATAATTCAGAAATCACAAATTACCATAATTGACTAGAAGCAAAAATAAAAAAAGTAAATTCAAAGTGAGTATAAAAAAGAAAATAATGAAGGTGGGCAGAAATTAATAAACTTGAAAACAATAGATGAAATCAATGCAGCCAATTTTTTTAATTCAAAAAGACCTAGAAAATTGGCAAACCTGTAGCAAGACAGAAAAAGAAAATAAGAAAGAAGACATGAATTATCAATATCAGAAATGAAATGGGTGATGTTACTACAGACCCCACAGACGTGAAAATCTTATAAGAGAACACCACAAACAGCCTTGCACACACACGTGACAACTCCATAAAATACATAACTCTTTTGAAAACCAAAAAGTACTCACACACCCAACATGAAACTGATAACCAAAATCATACCACAATTACTAAAGTAATTGAATTCTCAATTAAATCCCTTTAGCAAATAAATCTCCAATGAAATACTTCCAGTGGTAAATTCTCAGAAACATTTAAAGGAGAAATAGCACAACCTTTTCTACAGAAAAGAGGAGACACTTCCTGGCACGTTTTGTGAGATCATCGTTCCCACGACACTAAAGCGAGACAAAGAAAACAAACAGCAGCAACAAAAATGCAGCAAATTCCTCACGGACAAAAATCATGACACAAAAATTTTCAAAATATTAGCTAAGTAAACTCAGCAAAACATACACATAAAACATGAATACAAGGGTTTTACATATAATATATTATATATATATATATATGAAACACACAGCCACCAAGTGGGGCTTATTCTGGGATGCAAAGCTATTCGGTATCTGAAAATCAGTCAAGGTATTGTACCGTATTATTAGTCTAATAATGAAAACATTATTTGATTACATCACTTGAAGCAAAAGGGCATTTGGCATAATTTAACATACAAACTCCTAGCAACGCCCGGGCCCCCCCCCCCCCCCCCCCCCCCCCCCCCCCCCCCCCCCCCCCCCCGCCGCCCCACGCACCCATTCCAGTTTCTGTGGGGCCCAGCTGAGCGTTCAACTTCCACTCCTTGTACCTGTGGGACCAAGTGGGGTCGGCGTTCCCTGCAGGGGTAGTGTCAGAGGTCCTGAGCCCCCTCCCCACGTCAGTGACAATGAATAGGTAGGACCATTCGGAGTTCATGAGCACTTCACTTTCCCCCACCCCTACACCAGCAAGGCACAGTGGGGAGCTGGGCTCCTGTCCCCGCTAACCCCCCAAAAACGGTGCAAGTGACGGCAGCGGCGCCCACGTGGACCCAGTGAGACAGGCGGTGAGTTGCCGATGTCCGCTGCACCCACCTGCAGTGAGGCAGGGTCAGGGCCCCACCTGAGCTGGGACAGTGACCCAGGGCCCAGCAGGAAGCTGCCCGTACATGTCCCCCTGGCACAGTGCCTGCCGCCAACAGTGGGACCTCCTGCGAAGATAAATTCTGGATTCTAGTCCTTTGCTGAATATGTGGTTTGCCAATATTTCCTCCCAGGCTTTAGCTTGTCTTTTTATCCTCAGAACAGTTGTATTCATGGAACAAAAGTTTTTAATTTTGATGAGGTCTAATTTATCGTTTTTCTTTCTGGGGATTATGCTTTTGAGATCAAATCTAAGAACTCTTTGCCTAGCCCAGGATCCCAACGATTTTCTCTCAAACTTTTTTCAGTAAGTTGTATAATGTTAGGTTCCACATTGAAGCCAGCCACGTAGGGCGGATTTGCTGTGCCCCCCCCCGCCCCAGGCGGGGCACAGGCTGCCACAGAGTCCCAGTGTTTGGAGCAATGCTTCTCACCTGTGCTTGCTGTGGGCCAAGCGCAGAGGTTAATGCCAGTGGCCTCCGGTGCTGAGACAGAGTGCCGAGGCCAGAGCCCTGCGCAGTCTCCAAACCCGGGTCACCTCTCCAAGGTGCTGAACGGGGCAGAAGCCAATGAACAGAGACGCCAGCACAGGAGGAGCGGGCAGGGGCAGGGCCAGCTGCAGAACTGCGAGCAGAGCGAGCCTGCGGAAGGCCTCATGGAGGGTTTCCACGGGGGCCAGGGCAAGGGCTCTGATGGCTTTTTGTTCCCTGTTGGATGTGTTCACAGGGACTAAAATAGCACTGCCAGGGAGACGGGCATCTGCAGACAGCACAGAGAAAAGCAGGGCTTCCAGCCCACAAGCCCAGGCCTTTTGGAGTCCAGACATTTATGTCCCCTCCTGCTGCCTCCCTTGAGAGCCCCAGGTGGCCGTTTGGACGTGCCCGCAGTTCAAGGGCTGTGCCCAGCCGCCTGGCGGAGCTCATCATCTCAGTAGAGACCCATCCAGGGATTTTTAAGCCGCAGTTTCCTGGCAAGGATCTACTCTGGGGTTGGGGGCCACGTCGGATTTATCTGTGCTACTTCCCCGGACCCCACCCGACGGTCTAGCAGGGGCTGGGGGGAAGGATTTTGTCAGGCACGTCTACACGGTTCTTATGTTGAGAGCTGCCACTTTGATCAAATTCCAAACAGGGAGACGGTTGCCGGGTGGAGGAAGGGACGTCTGAACAAACCCACGTGAACTGTTGAGGTTAAACGATGGAGACAATGCCAGATTCGGGAACAGGGCAAGACGTGGCAACATTCCAGTGTGGTGACTCTTGACGATTAAGTGGAAACTTAGAAGCTTGGCTTCTGAAACTTCCTGATGGTTCTTCTTTTGAGAGGAGGCTTTGATGTCCACATATGCACCGGCTGCTCGGCCTCCTTTGAAATGGCAACTCCGATCGCCTGGCATTAAATCAACCCTGTAATTATTGATGCCGCACGACGCCTCCCAATAATTAGGCAGCAGTCCAGGAACCGCGGTTGTGAGATGCAACCAGCGTTCCATGAGGCTTTTAATTTTCGGAGTTATAAATAATGTTAAATGCCCAGGAGTTTCAATTAAAAGATGTTTACTTGTGTAAAATGGGGAACGTGACGGGGGGCACCTGCTCCTTGTTAGCGCGGACTCGAAAGAGGGGAGAAGTCGGCGGACCAGCTGCAAGGTGCCGCGCGTAGGAGGCGCGGGGCTCCCCTCTCCACAAATCTTCAAAGTCGGGAGGAGGTTTCAGACACGATCCGAGTTGGAAACTGGGGCAAACGCTCCAGCAGCTAAATCCATCTCCAGCGGCTTCCTCGCCTTCCGTTTGAAACCGTACAGCACCGTAGCCTGGTACCCCGCCCCAAAGCCAGGTGTTGCCGCTTGCCTGAGACGGGGCGGGAGGTTTCAAATTTCGGCTGTTCTCTGTGCCCTACTAGCGGCTTCACTCCGCCTTTTCCTAACCTGAACCACGTCCCTCTCTCCCCAGGGCTGGGTCAGCCCCTCTGGGACTGAGTGTCGTGAACTGAGGATCAGCCCCACCCCTCCCCTACTGCCTGAGCATTGCAGATGCCGGGAACTGCGTCTCCTAAACTTGCCAGAAGCTGCCACCTTGCTGAAGTTTCTAGGGTTCAGTGGTCTTTGATGTGTCAAAATATCCCCTCCAGGGAGCTGGACAAACCGTTGCATTCCGTCCCTCCAGCCACCGAGGACGGGGCCCACCAGTCTCAGGTGTGGAGTGAACCCACACTCTGGACGTGCCGCTCCGCCCCGTTACCGAGTCGCCCAGAGGCTGCCGGTTCTGAGCGTTTACTCTGGACACGGGTCCGCCTCTCTTGCTCCTGTCCTGACCACCTTCTGCAGATGTGCAGTGTGCCTTGCCCACTGCCGTGGCCTTGCACAGGACATCACTCCTACAGCAGTGGCCCGGCGCCGTGGCTGCAAAGCGCCGCAACCCGAGTGCTCAGAACAGCTGGCGTTTGCTCCTTCATGGCCTGGGAGCTCAGAGTGGGAAGTCGAGGTGTCGGCAGGGCCGGCCCCTTTCTGAAAACCGTGGGGGAGGGAGCCCTCCCCTCTTCCAGCTTCAGTGGACACTCCAGGGCTCGTGGCAGCCGCACCCCGACCTCCACACGCCTCCCCTGCATCTCCTCACCTGTCTTCCCTGCGCACGGCTATGTGTCCACATTTCCCCTTTGTGGAAGACACCGGTCGTGTGGGGGTGAGGGCCAGGCCACGTGACCACGCTAACTTGGCCACGTCTGCGAATAAGGTTGCGTTCACAGCCACTGTGGTTTAGAGCCTCAACATACCTTTCTTAGGGGACAGCTCCCCACTGTGGAAGACCCTGATGCCCAGGCCACACCCAGGCACGGTCGGGATCCCTGGGTGGGGCCCGGTGGTCCAGGTGCCGGCAGGTGGGGCGCTAGGAGGGGAGGGAAGGCCATGACCAGATTTACGCTCCAGGGAGACCTTTCTGGCCTTCAGTGAACGAGCTAGAAGGGAAGGCACTGGAGGCCGCCGCAGCGGCCGTGTGGGGCTTGGAGGCCTGGCCTTGGGCTGTCCCTGTCCCCTCCCGCCCTCCTCCATGTGTGTTTTGGTTCGGCTTTCATCCCTCTGTAAGCTCATCACAGGAAGAGCGCTCTAAACGTCCCCATGCGGGCTTCTCCTTCTTCTCAAGGCAGCGCCAGCTGGCTCGGGAGAAAATGACGACGGATAATAGACTCTGAGAGCAGCTCGGACGCGGGAGAGAAGGAGCGGTTGTCACCATCAGTGCACGCCAGCAATTCAGACGGAAACACACCAGATGAGATTGCTGTGGAGACACTTCAGACCGACGCAACGCATCGACGGCTCTCCGCACACGAGTGCCGCCACGATTCCCTCCTCTTCCCGCGCTCCGATGGGCAGCCGGGCTCGTCGCGCCCACTGGGGACCCTGCCTGGCCTAGCCGACCTGAGCGCTGAACTCCCGCTGCTCATCTTCCTCACTGGTTATTCCCTTCACCAGCCTGAGAAATAATTCTCTGAGCAGTGGGTGCCAGGAATTGAGAGTTTACAGGGTGTCCTAGTTGAGGACTGTGGCATTTTAAATCATACGGAAACTAAGATAGAAATAAACTTGGCGATTCCTTAGTCTGAAATGCTTACTTTATAGGAGGGAAACTGAGGCTCAAAGAAGGGGATAACTTGCCCCCAATCACACGGTTTGTTTCCAGGCCACCTGCCCGACCCAGTGATCGGCAGTTTGCTGCTATTATAATCACTCAGGGAACTTAAACATCCTGGTGCCCAGGCCACACCCGACCCATCAATCAGACTCTCGGGGGGCACCCAGGCATCTGAGTTTCTTGGATCTTCCTGGATGAAGGCGGTGGGTGAGCCAGGCACTGACCCACCGTAGCTCAGCCCCATGTCCTGCAGCTGGGCCTCCGGGAGCCCCGTCTGTCTTGGCTCTGGGACCAAGACACCACCCCGGCTTTCTATCCATGGAGAGACCATAGCCCTGGCTGCCCACACAGACGATCCTCCCCCGGCCCTCCCTGAGGACGCAGCCACCGCATCACAGCTGCACAAATCTCTTACCAAATGGCTTTGTTTTGTTTCTGCTGCTTCTGGGTGACAAGAAGCACAAAGTTATAAATAGTCACAGCTCTGGATGTTTGTGGCTCTCTGAGGCTGTCAGAACCAGCCTTGTCAAAAGCCCTGTGTTGACAGCTGGATTCTGCTCCCCGTACAGGCTGCTGTTCACAGGGGCATGGGACGGAGGGGCCCTCCCCCCCCCACCGGGATGTCCCTGGTTACGGGGCTCAGCGCTGTCTTCCCTCCTCAGCCTGCTGGGCTGCTCAGTTGTGAGCGGTCCCTGTGCCCTGCCAGGGCTGTGCTTGGCGCTCACTGTCCGCACGGAAGGCGCCGATGCGGGTGAACTGTGGTCTGGGCCTGGGAGGGCGGAGTCCAGAGGTCAGGGAGAGGCGAGTCGAGGGGTCGGATGTGGTCTCTCCTTACCAACACCACACGGCATTCATGGGCTGGCTTGTCTGGACCCCCAGGGTGCTCACAGTTGACACCTGCACGGGAGGGCCAGAAGTCTGGGCCACATGCCGCTGCTCACCGTGTGACCCCGAGCAATGGACTAAAACCCCCAGCTTGCCCCAGTTTCCTCATCTGCAAAGCCAGGATAAGGAAAGCCCCTCCCTCGTCCCGCCGCAGAGGCTCGTGTGCCGATGCTGGAGCACTTAGACGTCTGGAAGGCGGTGAGTGCTGCGTGTGCACTAAGTGGAAATAAGTAAGTCCAGTCCACCCCTGGCCCTGCACAAGCATCTCCCGCCACTGTGCCCGTTTCTGCAGCTCGCTACTCGGTGTGGTAAGTGATGCCACCTTCCCCGTCAACCCCGCCGCAGCTCGCCACTTGTCCGTGGTGGAGGGCAGGTCCCTCCCCATCTCTGTCCCATGTAGTGCCCCGGCACTAAGGAGTTGCTCAGAGTAGGGTGTCACTTCAGCAGCAAACCCCAAGATACTGGTTTATTTCTCCCTCCCACTAAGCCCTGTGCACGCTGGCGGCCTTCTTGCATCTCGCAGCTGAGCTGAGCCCTGCTGTCCTTCCAGAAGGCAGGGATGAAGGGACATTTTGGCTTCTGGCCACCTCTGCCCGGAGCCGCCCACATCACTCCCACTCGCAGGTCATTGGCCAAGATGAGTCACATGACCTCGACCTGGCTGCAGGGGGATGGGAAGACTAGGAGGCCCTGGACGCGGGGACGGCACTGTCACTGTCACTGCCAGGACGAGGGGGTCGGTATCCAAGACCGGTTTAGACAGACACTCGGCAGGGGCGAGGGACGAGGGCAGAGAGATGACAGAGAGGACCGTGAAGTTTCCGGCTTAGACGTGGGACGGAAGGCGATTCTGCTCATGGAAGCGACGTTGGGGTGGGCTCTGTGAGGGTGGGGCATAGGCGTTGCGCGCAGCTCCGGGCTCAGTTCCACATCCCTTCCAGACGCGCAGGGAGAGAGTCCAGAGGGGCATGTGGATTTGGAGGTCGGGGCAGGGGGGCGGTGTCTGCAGACTTTGAGCTACTCGTCGGATGCCCTTTCTGGCTGCCCAACTCTTACTCTTTTCTCACTTACTCTTCAGTCGGTTCTGTTAGATCACGTTTCCTGTGACACGTCCAGTTCCTCAATTAAGGTCGTTCCTTACGCTGCTCATGTCGTCTCTGCCTTTGCCCATTGCTCTTGTCTGATACCGCGAACTTCGAGAAGTTCTGACTTCAGCTTTACTCATCCTCTAGGGCAGCGGGGACCATCATCTTTGGCACCAGGGACCGGTTTCACGGAAGACAATTTTCCCATGGACCAGGGGGCAGCCAGGGGAGATGGTTTCGGGATGATCCGAGCACGTCGCATTTATCGTGCAGTCAGACCTCTCTGCTAATGATGATCTGCATTTGCAGCCGCTCCCCAGCGCTGGCATCACCACCTCAGCTCCACCTCGGATCATCAGGCGTTAGATTCTCTTAAGAAGCCGCAGCCTAGGTCCCTCCAGGCGCAGTTTACAGTAGGGTTCGTGCTCCTATGAGAATCTAATGCCCCCTGATCTGACAGGAGGCGGAGCTCAGGCAGTGATTCGAGTGATGCGGAGCTGCTGTAGGTACAGGTGGAGCTTCGCTCCCTCACCCACTGCTCACCTCCTGCTGTGCAGCCTGGTTCCTAACAGGCCACGGGCCAGTACTCGTCCTCGGCCTGGGGGTTGGGGACCACAGCTCTAGATTGTATCATTTTGCCTTCGGTTTTTAACAATGTGCATTTGTGCTTTTACTGTTTTACTTGGTTTTCCCCACTTTCTCTCTGGCCCTCCTTTGCTCCGTTCTGTGGTCTGGTGGGACGCGGCCCAAGTCAGAGCACCCCCGGGACCCGGCCAGGGCTCCGTGGTCCTCACTGTCCGTACCAAGGCCATTGACTCAGACACCGAGGGAACCCGGGTCTGCAGAGGTTTCATCTACAGAGGAGGGAAGAAAACGCAGTGGAGAACAGATTCCCCCAGACACAGTCCCTGCAGCCACCCCAGGCGGTCACACGTTTGGCCGCTGCACGCCGGCTTAGATCTTGGGTGACGTGACACCCGGAGGCAGGAGCAGCCTCCCTGCTCAGACCCCTGTGGGGACCCCCTGTCCCTGCCCTGTGGAGCCGCCTCCAAGACGAGGCAGCCTCCTGTCCAAGGGGCAGCCGTGCGCCCGTGGTTTAACACTTCTTCATGTGTCTTTCACTGCCGCTGCTTTCTGTCTTTGGGGTTTAGGAGCTGCCACGCCACAGGTAGAGAAGTTGGACAGTAATTGTCTCAGGCTCCCTTTGTTATGGAATAATTCTTCTCTGGCTGCCTTCCGGAAATGCCGGTAGAGCAGAGAGCTGGCTGAGCATGCAGTCCTTTGCAGAGCATCACTCCCGGCACCCAGCTGCGAGCTTCTCCGCCGGGGCTGTCAGAGGGCCGGGGGCAGCCTGGGCTCCGCTGTGGGGACCCCATCCGCCCCTTTGAGCATCTGAGGACTGAGGGGACCTCTCCCAGGGAAATACACATGTGCAGCCACCTTAAGTTATGCACGACATTCAGAGCTCTCACGGCCCCTGCCCCTGGAGCTCACGCAGAGCTCCCAGGCAAGAATTCCTCCTTTGGAGCAAAAAGTGGTATAAAAATCCAAAGTTCTTTCTCAGGGCTCTTTGCTACCGCTAGGGCAGTGACGACTCCTGGCCTGGGTTACAGTTGTGGGGAGAGTGCCGGTTATGCACACAGAGCACAGAGCCCTGCTCTGCTAAGCAGCTCCTTGGGTTGGGGGAAGAGGCTCTATCTCTCTCTGTAATTAAAAATTTGAAAATGATACCCTCGTCCTCATCTCTGTTTGGGACCCCTGCGTCCTGACGTGAGTACCCACCTTCACCCCCCAGCCTCTTCAGTGTCTTTGCCAGCTGCCCCTCGCCCCTTAATCCCTGCGGCACCTAGAACGGGGAGCGCACAGTTCCCCCCCCCCGCCCCCGTAGGTGCTGTGGCAGTCTCCCTCCCCGAACAAGTCAGGAGCAGCCCGAAGGGTTCGCCTCTGGGTGCGGCAGACAAGGTCACGAAAGCCCGGAAAAGTCATTTTAGCCGTTTCAGAGTTGATGTCCAGCCTCACTTTTCCTCCTGTGCCGCCAAATCAAGCCGCTCCCGCAGCCTGTGCTGGCATGACAGACGCCACACTCTTGGCAGCCACAGGCCTGCACCAGCCAAGCGCCCAGACCCACCGCGCCCAGACAGCGGCTCCAGGACAGGATGCCCCCAGCACTGCCACACGGGTTGCCGATGCTGCAACGCCAATATGCCCTGTTTATTATTTATTCAACTTTTACACCACTTTAAGCAACCTCCTGAGGGAAGTGCAATTGGATTCACATGAGTTAAGGCACACACTGGGATGAAACCACCACAGGAACAATTTAATTTAAAATGATAGAGCGATGCCGCAGTATAAGCAGAGTCCCTCTTCCAAAGGAAACAAGAAATAGATCTTCCACAGAAAGCAAGAACTCGGTGAGACTCGGCCTCCCAGACGGAGGCATCCTCTGCAGACACCAAGCACGCTTGTGCTACCGGGCGGCAGCCGGGGCTTTGAGCTGATTGTACAGCCCCAGACTCCCAGGCTCCAGGGGCAGACGCAGACGGCTGAGCTTGGCACTCAAGGCCCCAGGAATCTGGGCCCCGAGGGGCACTCCTGTCACCACCCCGTGTCTGTGCAGGAGGACGAGCCCTCACTGTGCCCGTCTTCTCTGGACTCCTCAGCAGAGACGCAGGGGCAGCAAACCTCGAATATTCTGAGAACTGACCCAGCCTCCAGCTGACACCCCGTGGGCATGTCCTAAGCTTCATTGCTGCTTAACTTCTCCTGTGGCATTATTGATTTTTGTTGGTTTTGTTTGTTTTTGACATAAGGAGTTTGGGATTCGCATGCACAGAAAATGATTTACAGCACAGATCGTTGCAGGCGTTCTTGGTCCGTGACGTATGAGCCGAAGGTTGGCAGCTGGGCTCCCGGTGCCCACGTGACCCTCTTTGGCATCCGCAGGGGTCACCTACAAATGCCGAGCATCACCCCTCCCCCTCCCCGCGGCTGCCCCTTCCCACCAGGCCCACACACAGGGGTCCTTGTCCCATTGTCTGATCCTGACCAGCGCCTCCCTTAGTGCACTGAATGTCCGAGACTCAGAATGTTCCGAAAGGTTGTATCTTTTATTTTTTTCATTTAATATAGAAACTGTGTCTGTGGTCAGAGTAAAACTGGTTGAATGAAAAGAAATGAAATGTATCTAATGGAAAGGGACCGGTGCCAGGTGGGCTGGCAGGGAGGCTTCCAAAGGCTGGGGGGAAGGAGCCTAAAGACACAGACCCGGGCCCCGTGCTCTCTGGGCTAAGAGCCTGCCTGTGTTGTGATGGACCCCGGGCGCTGCATCAGGCACATGTTGCTCAAGGTGCAAGGCCACAGTACAGGGCACGGGACGCTCCGGCCCCCAGGGAGGAGCACGGCTGGGCTGTGGCGGAGATCTAAATCAGGCTCTGAGAACTCGAACTAATTAAACTAGCAACTTAAGCCCTTGCTGTTTGCCTAAAGCTGTGCTAGCGTTTGTGGGAGATAAAGAAGAAAAGGTATCACTCATAACCTCATGGAGATTGATATTTGGATAAGACTCCTATATATAAAATAATCAAAGGGAGTCATTACGGAGGTTTAGGGAGGGAGGAGAGTGTTATCTTCTCATTACAAAGGCAGAGGATCAGCCGTAAATGATTCCTAAAGCCCAGAAAGATTAAATAATTGACTCAATCATTAAGCATTGATTTAATGTTAAAGTGACTAGATTGAGTGAAATTAATGGAAGGTTGCAGTGGTCAGGGAAGAGGCTTTGAGAACTGGAAATAAGAACAAACTTTAATGAAGAGGGCATGGAGTAGAAAATTCTAGAAATTCTGACAGACACACAGGGGACAAGGTGAGGCCAGGGCTTGACCAAGTCAGCCAGTGAAGACACAACGAGCCACCTTCAGGTCCAGAGAGTTTATTGCTGACGCAGACGGCGGAAGGAGGAGCCCAAGCTGCCTGGAGTTGGCCCACACCCCGGAACCTGCGCCTGACAGTCCCCAGGGAAGACAGGGTGGCGAGTGGGGGACACAGAGGCAGCTCCTCACGAGGCTCACACCCTCCTGTGTCCCAGGAGGGTCACGACATGTTCTGACCAGACCCAGGTGGGCTGTGGTCAAGCCCTTGCCTGCCTGGCCCGTGTGGACGTGTGCAAAGCCACCAGAGCAGCACGGTGAGCTCCTCCTCTGCAAGGCCACGTGAACACAGGAGCTGGGGGTGGGGGGCAGGTGCCTGCCTGGCGTGCAGAGAACAGTGGCCCTTCCTGTGAGCACCTGGACAGGCAACAAGTCCTCATCTGAGATCTGGGGCAACTCCAGGCAGCTGCAGGCATCTTTACTGATCATTCATCCTCACACAGCTCAAGGACCCTCCTGCAAACCAGGGTCTGAGACCCCTGCACCCCTGACCTTGTGTAACTTGGCTGAGGAGCATCCATGTGTCAGGGTCTATTTGATGCACTGGCATTAAATCACATTTGTCTTCAAAGTAAACTGCTGGTGCATGAAGGGAAAGCCAAGGACACGTGCTTCTCCTCACTGCAACCCAGCACCTTCCTGGGTGGGGGAATAAGTGAGCTCAGTGTGAAAAAATGGTAGAGAAGGAGGGAAGAATGAGAGAAGGCTGGGTGGGTGAATGGAGGGAAGGACAGAGGATGGATGGGTGAGTGGATGGATGGGTGAGTGAATGGATGGGTGGATGGTGGGTGGATGGGTGGATGGATGGATGGATAAGTGAGTGGATGGATGGATGGATGGTGGGTGGATGGGTGGATAGATGGATGGATAAATGGATGCATGGGTGAGTGGATGGATGAATGGATGGATGAAGGGATGGATGAATGGATGGATGGATAAGTGAGTGGATGGATGGATGGAAGGATGGATGGATAAGTGAGTGGACGGATGGATGGATGGATGGATAAATGGATGGATGGGTGAGTGGATGGATGGATGGATGGATAAGTGAGTGGATGGATGGATCAATGGTGGATGGACACATGGGTGGACAAATGGAAGGACGAATGAACTAGGGGAGCCAACTGCCCCCACTTGGCACCATCCCGGGGAGGCAGTCACAAAGGGAATGATGCCAAGTGACCACAGAGCTGTGGAGTCACTGTATCTTAGATGTGGAAGAGACTTCTAGGCCCATCGGCTCTCACTTCCCATTTTATAAAGAAAGAAAGAAATGCCCCCTCTCACTTAGATCAACTATGTGAATTTTATGCCAGAGTGAATTTTCAAACAACCACCACCAAGGAGAGAGCTGGCTCCCCACTGCAACAGGGAGCAGTTCTGCTCCTAGACGGGAAGCTTCCCTACCTCCTTTAGAAGACGGAGATGGGGGTGTCGCTGTACCTGTTTTTGGAAACGCTAACAAGTCACAACGTCTTCTTGGTAAATAGTGGATGCCAAGTAGGTGTCAGTCAGTGACTGGCCGAGTGAGTGAATGCTGCCCCTCACAGCTGACCCTGCCTGTCCCAGCTCGTCCCTCCATGCCCCTGGGCTGCCCTGCTGCAGTGACCACCAGCTGTCACCTGTGCCAGCGTTTTGGACAAGAGTAGGAACGACCGGGCGTGCGACATAGACAGGGGCTGGTGGGGGGGCTCGATCCCCACACGGCTTTCCCGCTCGCCCCTCAACGTCCCGACAAAGGGCACCTGGCGGCACATGCTCCTTAGTCGCTGGGAGACGACAGCCCCTGGGCACTGGGAGGGGTGCTCTGCTTCAAGGTCCCTGTGTGGGAGCTGGACTCCGGGGGGCGCAGTCACGGAAAAGGCACCGCCTGGGCCTCCCGCTGGAGCTCGCGCAGCCCTGCCTGGGCCCCTCCCTCCGCGTGTCCCCGCCACCCGTTCTGCCGCTCCTCCTTCCTCCCCGTCTCCATTTCCCTGAGTAAGCGTGTTTCCTCAGCAACCCCAGGGACTAATGCCGCAGCAAAGCAAACAGACCTCAGGCATAAATCCTGCGCATTGTAAACACGCTGTAAACAACACAAATCATTTGACCCATACCAGTTTTTGCTTTGGGTATGTGTGTGTGCCTGTGAATAGCAATGCGAAATTTCAAGCATGCAGATACGTAAGTGTGCACATGCACACACACACACACACACACACACACACACGCGCGCGCGCGCGCGCGCACACGAATATTATATTCAGTCCCTGCACACCAATCAGTGAAATACGATATTGGAGCTCTTTCTGCACAATAGACTTCCAGTAACAAAACACGTATTTTAGTACCTGGCAGGTAGAGAACATGCCCTGTCTTCCACTCTTCTGCCTGGCTCTCCACCCTCCGTTTGGGCCACTGTTCCCCATTCTCAACAACTGCCAGTAGAGCCCCCCTCCCCGGTACCACCATCAGTCCAGGCTCATCCCTAGAACAACCACCTGCCCAGACCGTCCCAGACCCCAGAGGTCTCTGCTGCCAACTAACACCGTGTTTCCGTGATGCCAAGGGAAGCTGTCGTCTGTATCCCCCAAATACATATGGATTGGAATTCACTATAAAATGGTTTATTAGGAATGTCGTGTAGATGAATAAAGCACCTCACATTAATACTTGACGCAGAGCAACACAGGCATCGGCGATGGTGTGTTTTGGGGAAGGCGAAGCCTTTCTCCAGAGACAAACCTATAAATAACAGTACCCCGACAGCGTTCAGACAGTCGTATTTGCCCACTGAAAGGATGCCTCACCCCATCCACTTTTCCACCGATGTTTATGGACAATGTTCTGGATTCGTACATCATCTCCCTGCCTTGGGTAACCTCCCTGGACTGGAACCTCCGCCCACGAGCATTTCTGACTCAACTGGAAAACACTTGTTCCTGGGCTCCTCTTCCGATTTTCGTCCCGTGTGTCCCCAGACACCCAAACTGAGGGAGCACCTGCCACCCTAGCCCATCCGAAATCTGGCCGCATTCGTCCCGACCTGAACGCGAAGGGCTGCGAGGACAGGGAGACGTGGTAGCAGGGGTCGTGCAGAGGGAGGACGATTCCCCCGCAGCCTTAGTGCCGGAGCTCGGGCTCACCACGCTGGGTTCTCGCGGCGTGCCAGGCGCGCAAAGGGAGGGAGGACGTAAGCACCCACATTTAAGGGTTTGGGGGTGTCTAATTGCATTCGCGTGTTTCCTTAAGACACAGTGATGTCTTCCAATCACATCATTGGTGTTGTTTACCATTGCAAAAGTTTTTCAACTAAAAGTGGCCACCTTGGTTACCTCACAGGTCTGTTAACTTCCAATCCGTGCTGGACTCCAGTTTTGTACATACGTTTGAACATATATAGCAGCCGGGCACCATGCCCCCAGGCTCTGAGGATGCCAAGATGAAATATGGGCCACAGAAGGTCCAGGCAGCCGACATTTCCTCAATGGTCCAAACAGAGGACGAGCATATTGAGTGTTGGAGCCACAAGGCTCGCCCGGGAGGACAATGACTTAGACCAAAAATACACAGGGAACTTGTCAGATTGCACTCAATAAATTCAGATTCTGTCAGACCCATTTTATTTTAAAGCATAGGATTAATAGGAAAGAAATGACAAAAGCTGTACTTGGTGTGAAATTTTTGAAAGCCACCGGTTTAGCGTTTCCTGGCATGGCCAGGTGCTTCCGCAGGTGGGAGAGTGCCACGGAGACCACCTGCTTCCAAAACAGTCCTGCCCTCCCCAAAACACAGTGCAACACTGCTCGAGCCTCAGCCCCAGGACTTGGCTACATGGATAACAGCTCCAGGAAGAATAAACCTTAAGAACAAGCAGGGAATGAGCATTTCCAGACAGTCTCATACACTTGCGAATGATA
>RJWJ010033751.1:0-17672 GCA_004363605.1 Indri indri | reverse complement strand
GGCATTTAGGGACCACCCGGACAATCCAGATAATTTCCCCATCTCAAGAGCCTTAACTCCATCACATCTGCAAAGACGCCTTTATTTTGAGGGAGTGGGTGTCTTGCGAGGAGGGGTGCCCTTCTCGGCCCACTGTGATTTCCACAGTTGCAGGTCCCTGGTGCCTTAGGACAGCTTGGTATTTCCTTATCCTGCCCACGTCTCTGCAGAAACAGCTTCAAAACCTCCGTGGCCTGTTCCCAGTTTGGGACCCCGACCAGCACGGTTTCCCTGCCCACCTGCCCAGCCAGGTCGCTCCCTCTTGCTGTCTGTGATGTAGATCCCTCCTTGACTTCCTCCAGCTTCAAATCAATTTATGCAGAAATATTTACCAACCCACGATAGCGGGGCACTCTGGTCAGCACGGCCCTTCTGGCAAGGGCCTACAGGTGCAAAATCAGGAATAATCCCCATGCATCGAGCACCAGGCCAGGTTGGGCGCGTGACTGGCGGGCGTGGAAGTCCCAGGTGTCCGGGTTCAGCCGCTCAAAGATTCTCCCCCAGGTTTGCGCGGCTCTGCACGGGCTTATCCGCGGTCCTCTGGCGCCCCCTGCTGGTCTACGTGTAGAATTGCAGGCAGCTTTTCTAACAGCCGCAGAAAGACCAGCTGAGTCAGTTTGCCTCTCACCCAATAAGGAAAACGCAAAACCGGTGGAGGGTTGTGGCTTGGCATTTAGCAAGAGCGCCAGGAGGCACAAATCTGAAACCAGCGAAGAGGCATCAAGCCGAGCCTGTCCACTCAATGAGCGGCCGCTACAATGTATAGCATAGTGGATACAATGTAGCCTCTGAATCCTTGTTCACTGCCTCCTGGCTGAGTGAGCTCAGGTAGGTCACTTTGCTTCTCCGTGCTTCGGGTTTCTTCATCTGTGATAACTGTACCTACGTCACTGGGTTATTGTTAGGTTTAAATGAGATAGTCTATCTTAGCTGGTGCCTGGCACGTCAAAATATGATTTTGTTGTTATTGCTATTGGTGTTGTGCTAGGCACCATGAATATATTATGTCTAATCTTCACCACCAACCTGGAAGTGGGCAATACTGGTCCCGTTTTGCAGATAAGGGATGATGTTCAGAGAGGGTGACTGACTTACCTGAGGTCACACAGCATGAAGTGTCAGAGATGGGATTTGAACCTGGGTCTCTCCACATGCTATATTCCTGCTTTCCCCAGGGCTTTATGTCATCATCTCGAGATGAGCTACTTCATGGCTGTGACTTTCCAGAGCTCCCCTCAGCAGCAAAAGGGGAGAGCACAGCTGGGGAGACGGTGGCACTGTTTACTCCAAAAGAAAAGCCAAGAGGAGCAGGTGGGCACAGATTTTGGGTTGACTGGGGGAATCTTCACTCATCTCAAAGCACAGAAATTAGACTTAGATATGACCTTGGAGAAGCACAGCCCTTTCTCCTCCAAGCTGGTGCCTATGATGGTAAAGAGATTGTCTCACAATTAATATTTCGTTCATTTTGATGACAATGACAGTGATGACAATGATGATTATAAGTGCGTGCCTTTTAATGTTAGTCTCTCTCACTAGACTATAAGCCCCCTGAGGGCAAAGAACATGTCTGTCCTGATCTCT
This sequence comes from Indri indri, assembly GCA_004363605.1. Classification (NCBI taxonomy): domain Eukaryota; kingdom Metazoa; phylum Chordata; class Mammalia; order Primates; family Indriidae; genus Indri; species Indri indri. Next base: position 16,049 of record RJWJ010033751.1, on the reverse strand, counting down.
GTACCCTCAGTGCCTGGAACAGTGTCTGGAACAGAGCAGCCGCTCATTAAATATTTGAATGAATCAATGAATGAATGAGCATGTCTGTTTCCCTGCAGCACAGCTTCCTGTCTAGTTGAACCACAACCAAACTCAGTGATGGTCTTAGGGCAATATTTTCCACTAACGAATATTCCATGATATCAAGAGGCTCAAATAAATTTGAGGTGCATTGTGTCAAGAAGTCTCAACCAAAGGGCTTTTCAGAGACTTCAATGTCCTGAGGTGCTGGAGAGTTTGTAGGAGTGGGTTAGGACATGCACCGTCCTCTCAATCTGTTCAGCCACTCTTTGTCACTGTTCCACAGAGGGAGGGAGAAAGACACTTCGCTGGATGCCGTTCCACAAAACACGACTTGGGAAATGTCTTTTTAAACCCACTATGAGAGCAGGGCTCTGAGGTTGGATCAGAATGAGCCCTCACCTTGTTTTCATAACCATTTCAGATGAAAAGCTGAGCAGAGCAAATAAGAGTGATGATGCCTTAGAACCGTTAAAATAAGCCTCTTAATGGTTCAGAGTCAAGTGTCTTTTAAACCAGACCTTGATAATTCCCTGTATGTGCAAAGGAGGTATCTTCACACAGCACAGCTAAAAAATGGGGGGAAAAAAAAGGACAATGATTCCGGTTTTACCCCCAACCCATCCCCACGTCATCCTCTCTTGGCCCCAGTGGAGCAAGGCAGCCAGCCAGGATTACAGAGGCACTAAAATTTGCAGCCTCCAGAGCCTACGATAAGACCCTCATTGGCTTGTGTTCTCAGAAAGAGTTTAGCTTTTCCCAAGCCATAATCCTTTGGATGACTGATTTGCGATTTCTGCTGTTTCCAGGTGAATATTTATGGAAACTGTCAAGAGCAGGAGGGGCTCCCCACATCCCTACTGTCTGGCCTCCAGCAGGGCCTATTGAGGCCGAGGCTCAGCTGCCGCCTGCCACAGGTGAGCTGCCTGATGTCCGTGCAGGTGTGGCTGGGGCTTGCGCACACCTGGTCTCCTGTCTTGAGTTACCCTGGATCCCTCATGGCCCCTCTGCAGCTGCCTGGGAAGAGGAAGCTGCTCTTCCAAGGGGCTCCTGGGGTGGTGGGCAGTGAGCTTCTGGGGCTCCACTGATGGGGTCCGGTGGTGACACCCCAAGGCGACCATCTCCAGCACCGCCCCTGCCTCCTGACCCCAGGGGCGGGCACAGGTAGGGAGGGGAGGAGCAAAGGGGGCTGAACTTGAACCTGGCCTTGGTCTCTACTATGAGATTTAGAGCCTTCTCTCTGGGCCTCAGTTTCCCTGTGTGTCAATGGATGGGAAGAAGATTGCCACAAGACTTGTGTATACTTTTTTAAGAAAGAAAGAAAAAAAAAACCTAAAATGTACTGTCTCTGAGCCTTTCCACAACTGACAAAGTTTCTAAAAATCCATGGATTACTTATTAACGACAAAGGGTAAAGCTTCGCAAAATAGGAACCTTGGCGGACAGCCCCTTAACCAAGTGATCAAAGTTACTGTCACCAGTTTTGGGACAAGTTGACATCACGTGTCCCCGGATGTGGTGCCTTTGAAGGACACAGAATGGTGCCGGCAGTATTTTTGCCAAAAAGGCAAGATGCAGACATATGCTACCTTGGTGACTTAGACCTTGGCAATTAATGCATGCTTATAAATACAGAGCTACTGCATTTTTTTATTCATTTTCAAAGTATCTTTTAAAAATAGTTAATGAACTCTTTATTTTAGAGTAGTTTGAGATTTACAGAAAAGTTGCGAGAATCTTGCAGAGAGTTCCCACATCTGCTGCTCCCGGTTTTCCTTACCGTTAGCTTCACTCTGGCACATTCGTCACAGTTCATGAACCAACGTCGATGCATTCTTACTCATTAAAGTCCACGCACTACGCAGATTTTGTTTGCTTGTTTGTTTTCATCTATGTTCTTTTTCTCTCCCAGGATCCATCGACTCCTCACCTTTCCTTAGGCTTCTCTCGGCTGTGACAGTTTCTCAGACTTCCCTTGTTTTGGATGACCCTGACAGCTTTGGGAAGTGCTGCTCAGGGATTTTGAAGCATGTCCCTCAGTGGGGTTAGTCTGGTGTTTTCTCATAATTAGACTCACGTCTTGGGTCTTCGGGACAATGACCACAGAGGCAAAGTGCCATTTCCCATCCAGGGTGCATCCTGTCACCATGACTTACCACCTGGCTAAGGTCGGGTTTTTCAGGCTTCTCCACCGTGAAGTTACTCATTTCCCTCCCTCTCCATCCTGTCGCCTTTGGAAGGAGGTCACTACGCACAGCCCACCCTTAAGGTTGAGGAGCTACGTTCCGTCTTCTTGAGGGTGAAGGATTATCATAAATTACTTGAAATTCTCAATTTGTCTATCCTCCACATTTACTTATTTATTCATCACTTATATCACTATGGATTCATGAATATTTATTTTATATGCTGGATTATAATCCAATACTACATTATTTATTTTGTTGCTCAGAATGTTCTAGTTTTGGACATTGGGGGCCCTTTCAGTTGGCTCCTATGTCCCTTTGAAAAGTTATAATTTTTTTGTAGCATATCCTTACTTTCTGGCACTGCGAGATGCCCCAGGTTCATCTCATATATTCCCTGCCCCAGCCCTAGAAATGGCCATGACTCTAAGGAGCCCTGGTGCCTTTTATCAAAAATGGATGAGAGATCAAGATCTGAGCACTACGTTATTCTTTTTAACATCCGCATGATATTTTATCCATTGTTTTTACCAGTTTCCTGTTGATGGGCGTGTGTGCTGTTGCTGATCCTTTGTTATTGCAAACAAAGCTACAACAAATAGCAATGCGTTGAAATATTTTCCACATGGGTCAGCATATCTGTATGATAAATTCCTTGAAGTCCTCTCGGTGCCTTTGAGCTGTGCCAAACAGGGACAGAAAGGATTAGAAAAAGAGAACGGCGGCATCCTCCCGATCACGTCTCACACTAAATGGAGGTGAATTCTAAATTCCTGTGCACGTTCTTGTCTCTCACAGTTGCTGCCCTCTCTCTGCCCATTTCACGCCAAGCAGGGGGAGGTTCCTTCTCCTTTATCCCACTGCCACCAACCCTCACCCAAATCTCTCCTGCACCGCAGCTATGCCTGCCCTTGAGTCATTGATGAAAAATCAGAAAACAATTTTGAACTCAAGGTCTTGCATCAGAGAGTCTGGCCAGGCACAGGGTTGGGGGCCAGGGATACAAGGTGAGTAAATCAAACACAATCCCGGCTCTCATGGAGCAGGCATTCTATCAGGGGAAGACAGACAATATTACAGAAGATGCCAGGACATGCTAAAGCAAAGTCGAGGGATGGGTAGAGTGGAGTGAGAAGTGTCATTTCAGGTAGGGTGGCCAGGGAGGCCTTTCTGGTCAAATGAACTTTGAGCAGAGACCTGAGGGAAGTGAGGGAGGGAGCCACATGGCAGGAAAGTTGGTTCAGGCAGAGGGAACGGCAAGTGCAAAGGTCCTGGGGCAGCAGCCTGGTTGGTGGGGTTGAGGACAAGCCAGGAGGCTGCAATGGCTGAAGTGAAGTAACAGACCAAGGTGAGATCTTCTGCCTTTGGTCAGACTTAGGAGGCACTGGAAGATTTAGACAGAGAAGGGACAGGTCTGGCTTTGGTTTCAATAGGACTGCAGGAGAAAGAGACAGAACGAGGAGCCTAATGCGAAAACTGTTGGAACCGCGTAGGGCTGTGGTCAGCTAACTAATGGCCCCCAATGACATGTACATCCTAATCCCTGGGAATTGTAAATATGTTACTCTCTATAGCAAAAGGGACTCTTTGATGTGACTAAGTTAAGGATCTGGAGATGGGGAGATTATCTGAGATTATTTGGGCAAACCCAGTGTAGTCACAAAAGTACGGCAGAGGGTCAGAGTGAAGGGAAGGTGAGGTGGCCACAGAAAGTCAAAGAAAGAGCTTTGAAGATGCTGCCCTGCTGGCCTCGAGGATGGCGGGAGGGCCCTGAGCTAAGGAATGCAGGCGGCCTCTAGAAGCTGAAAAGGGGCAGGGAAACAGAGGCTCCCCTAGGGCCTCCAGGGGGAAGCAGCCCACCAACACGTGACTTCAGGATTTCTGCCCTCAAGACTGAAGATCATGAATGTGTGTGGTTCTCCGCCACTGAGTCTGTTACAGCAGCGTAGAAGATGAACACAATGGGTGCTCGGACCAGGTGAGAGTAATGGGGAAAAGATGATATTTGGGGCAAATCTTTAGGAGGTAGGGTCGACAGAACAACCTGCTGATGGGTCAGACACAGGCCGATGAGTGAGGGGTGGATGCAGGAAGACCCCAGATTTCTGGCCAGAGCAGCTGGCCCATTCATCAGGACAGAGAGCAACTGACATGTGGAGGAAACCACGAGTTCTCTCTCTTCTCCTCTCTCCAGAAACTTCCAGAATCTCTCCCCATGACTGGCCTTTCCCTGGGTGGGAAGTTAATTCCCTCAGGCACCAGACACAACTTCTCACAGCCCCAAGCACACTCAAGAAGCAGCCAGGGTGGAGCTGCCTTAGACCAGCCAGATTTTTTTTTAATCTCCAGGTACAATTGGAGAGCCCAGCCTGGTGGCATCTACCTGGCCCCGGATTATTTTTGCTGGGAGAGAAAAGGAGGCAGAAGAAAAAACAGGAAGGCCAGAGAGCAGGATGACTAATAATAATGTTATAATGTGGCTGCTTATTAAATGCACGGGAACATACAGCCAAACAGTCCTTCCGACCGACATGTGGCGACCATATTTTCCTGGCCCAACGTTGGGATGTGGGATTCATAAAGGGCATTCCATTTTCTTTTAATACCTTTGAAAGACCTTCTGATTTGTGAATTTCTTTAGGGGAGGCTACATTGAGTTGTATGTTTTAATAAAGGCAGTTCATGAAAATAATAAAATAAAAGCATATGAAACCAGGATTGGCTGGGCAACCCACCCTGGCCCTCTTATACAAGGCTCATATCTCAGAGCTGCCTCGTAAACCCAGCCCTAACCCCTCCTAGCCAGGGTCACAGTGCACAGAAAACAACCCCCGAATTGTCATTTAATTCGTATCGCATATCAATAAATACCTGTTAAATATCACAGTGCGCAGGAAACAACCCTCCAGTTGATACTCAATTAAAGACACAACAATAAATATCTGTTGACTTAGAAACACAGTGGGACCCATAAGTTATCTACTCCAGGCTTGAGGGTACATTTTTACACGTGTGTGTGTGTGTGTGTGTGTGTGTGTGTGTGTTTCAATGGCATAGACTGTATCCATAAGACATAGGGTGAAATTTGATTTTCAGAATACCCCACCACAAACAAGCAGATCTCCATGTAATGGGTTGAGTGTCTCACCAAAAAGATATATCCACATTCTAATCCCTAGAATCTGTGAATGTGATCTTTTTTAGTAAAAGGGTCTTTGCAGATGTAATTAAGGACCTCAAGATGAGACGATCCTGAATTTAGAGTGAGTGCTAAACCCAATAGCAGGTGTTCTAATGGAGAAAAGAAGAGACAGGTGGATTTGACTCAGAAACCAGAGGGGAGAAAACCATATGAAGACAGAGGCAGAGGTTGGAGTGACACAGCCACAAGCCAAGGAACACCTGAGGCCACCAGCAGCTGGAAGAGGCTCCCTAGAGCCTTTGGAGAGAGCACGGCCCTGTTGATACCTTGATTATGAATTTCTGGCCTCCAAAACTGCAAGAGACTAAATTTCTGTGGTTTTAAGCCATCCAGTTTCTGGTATTTTGTTATGGCAGCCCTAGGAAACTAGTACACCCATAATCCTATAATTTAAAACTGCAGCCCATGGGGTGGCTTCCTGTTGCTGTAAATAAAGTTTTATTGGAACATGGCCACACGTATCGTCTCTGGGTGGTTCAAGCTGCCACAGCAGGGTTGAGTAGTTGCATCAGAGACCATATAGGCCAGTGAGCCTGAAATATTGACTCTCTGGCTTTCCAAGGAGAAGTTTGCCAATCCCTGACTCAAAACAGATATACGAAGAAATATTAGTGTCCCCACCCCTTCACTCCTCCAATGCCAACCCTTAGAGATGACCACAATTAATATACAATATCCTTCTTGACTTTGCCCTATGGTTAAGTATAAATATATCTGTATGTAGTTTATACATGAGTAACATCTTCATTTATTAAAAATAATAGGTAATTTTTTCATGATGAAAAAATGAAAATTACAAAAGGTTACTCCATGAAAAGACATCTGCTTCCACCCAGATGCCTCCGTTCTTAGTCCCCTCCCCAGAAGCAAGCACCATTATCACTTCCTCGCGTACCTTTTGAGATCGTCTTTGCTTATCTTACTGTTACGGGATGAATCATGTCCCCTCCAAGTTCCTATGTTGGAGTCCTAACCTCACAAGGCAACATTATTTGGAAATAGGGTGTTTACAGAAATGCCCGAGTTACAACGAGGTCACTGGGATGGACCCTAATCCGATACGATTGGTGTCCTTACAAAAAGGGGACATTTGGACACACGCATGCACACAGGGAGAACGTCATGTGAAGGTGACGGCAGAAATCTCGGTGACACGTCTACAAGCCAAAGAACACCAAGGATCACCCACAAACCACCAGAAAGTGAGGAGAGAGGGAGGAACAGATAGATCCTCACAGCCCTCAGAAGGAACCAGCCCAATGGACACCTTGACCTTGGACTACCAGCCTGTAGACTGTGAGACAACACATTTCTAAATTTATGAGAGCCCTAGCAAACCAAGTCAACAAGTATCTATGTATCCCCATCCCCCCTTTTTTTAATACTTGAGTGACAGCTGATGTCACACCTTATTTGACACTTTGCTGGCTTCTTGGAGGTTGTCCCGTGGCTGGTTCTTCTCCAGTAGCCCATCTCCCAGCCTCTGCGCCTGCTCCTCAACCCCACTCCATGCTCCAGCTGCTACCTGTGCAGACTGCAGCTCTTGTGATCATGCCTCCAGCTTTTGGCTGGTTCAGCTGAGACTCCAGCAGAAAATTGGAGGTGGGAAGAGAAAGGGAACAAGGTATTTATCCGCGACACACAAGTGGCTGTATCTCTCTGCAGCTCTAGCCCCGTAGAGCACGCCCCTCTTCCACAGCTCCTGGCCTCACTGAGAGCTAGTGATGAAATATCCTCCTCTGTCCCTTCAGCCCCAGGGGTGGTAATCGCTCCCCCCCCTGCTGCTGGGTCCTGGTGCTTGACAATCATTTGTAGGTTCCCTTAACCCTGGCTGTATTCCTTTCCTGCAGCTGCTGTCACAAAGACCACAAATCAAGTGGCTTAAGAGAACAGGAAGTTAGTCTCACAGTCCTGGAGGTGGGAAGTCTGAAACCAAAGTATCAGTGGGGCCGTGCTCCCTCCAAAAGCCACAGGGGAGAACCCTCCCTTGCCTCTTCCAGCTTCTGGTGGCGCCAGGCATTTCCTGACTTGTGGCTGCACCACTCCAGAGTCTGCCTTCACCTTCGTGTGACTTTCCCTGCGTGTCTTTTAAAAGGACACTTGTCATGGAAGATTTAGAATCCACCAGGATAATCCAGGATGATCTCATTTTGAGATCCTTAATTGCATTTGCAAAGACCCTTTTCCCAAATAAGGTCACATTCACAGGTTCCAGGGGTCAGGACGTGGACAGATGTTGGACTGGGGGGAGGTTACTGCCCATCCCACTGCACCGCCCACACTGCAATAGTCCCTTCTTTAGATCCTCTTCGGTTCAGTCCTGAGCACACTGTCTGTTTCCTGCTGACTGATGCATTTCCTTCAAGAATGTGTAGAGCTACCTACCTCTTCTCAACAACTGCATAGAATTTCCTTGAATAGACAGAGCTTAATTTACAATTAGCATTTAATGAGCCCCTTTTACTTGTCTCCTTTTGGTGCCTAATGTGATGTTTTACAAAAAAGGATCTGGGGCGGGGGGCCCTTTGGCAACAGAATGTGGAGAAAACCAGCAGCTTGTCTATGACTCTGAATCAGCAGTGGATGTTCCTAGCAGCAATTTCTGTAGGTTTATGCTGTGGCAGACGCACAAGCTCCCTGCATTTGGGCTCAGTGAGGAAGAGATCTGTTCAAGGACACCATGTCTGAGCTGTTCTTAAGGAATAGGGGTGGGAGTGTGTTCAGAAAGATATTTTAATGTGCAAAAGCTCATGAAAATATGCTCGACTTCATTAGCCATCACAGAAATGCAAATCAAAGCACAATGAGATATCGCTGTACCTACTTTTGCTCATTATGTATTTAGAAAAAGAAAAATAATAAAAGATACCACTGTACACCCACTAGAATGGCTATAATTAAAAAAGATTTAATAAGAAATGTGGATTTAGATGTGAAGAAATTGAAATCTCCATATACTGCTGGTAGGTATGTAAAATAGTGCAGCCAGTTTGGAAAACAAGTTAGCAGTTTCTAAAAAGGTTAAGCATAGAGTTACCATATGACCTGGCCATTTCACTCCAAGGAATATGCCCAAGAGAAATGAAAACTGTGTCCACACAAACACTTGTACACAAATGTTCACAGCAATGTTATTTATAACAGCCACAAAGTGGAAACCACACAAATGTCCATCAACTGATGAATCAATAAAATGTAGCATATCCATCCATGTAATATTATTCAGCCCCAAATGGAATGAAATACTGATTCATGCTGCAACTTGGATGAACCTTGAAAATATCATGCTAAGTGACAGAAACCAGTCACAACAGACCACATATTGTATGATTACATTTATATGAAATGTTCAGAATAGGCAAATCCACAGAGGCAGAAAGTAGATTAGTGGTTACCAGAGGCTGAGGGCACGAGAAAATTGGCAGGTGGCAGCTAAAGGGTGTAGGGTTTCTTTTGGGGCACTGAAAATGTTCTAACATTGCTTGTGGTGATTGTTACACAACTCTGAACTAAAAACCACTGAATTGTATACTTTAAGTGGGTGAATTGTTTGGTATGTGAAGTATATCTCAATAAAACTGTTAACGATAAAAAAGGACCGGAGGGAGTGTCTTTAAGTGGAGGAAATCGCAAATGCTTGGGGGAAAAGTCCACTGCGGCTGAGGCACTGTGATTGTGGAAACAGTAAGGAGGTACCGTCACTCAGGACAGGAAACGGGAGGTTTCATATGACAACTCCCACCTAACAGCAGGTGCAGAGAAGCAGTGGGAGAAGAATATCCCAGGCGCTTTCATGTTCCTATATCTTGACCCCTAGCACAATACAGAATTATCCCATTTTACAGAAGTAGACGCAAAGGCCCACGGAGCTTAGTTTGGCCAAGATCTCTTAGCAAGAAGGTTGGCAGGCGAGGACTTTAACACTGGGCAGGAACTGCGGCATCAATGCTCGCGGGGTTGCTCATTGCAGGGCTCCAGGCAGCCCCTGCTTCCATCTCAGACTTCCTGTTTCACAGCTGTACCACTCTAAGCAAGTTGTTTTACTCGTCTGGCTCCCAGTTTGCCCGTCTGCAAAGCATGGATGTTTATTTTCAATATGCACATTCTAATAGTTACACAAAATGCTCAGTAATTGTCTTATAGTGCCTATGCTTCAGTTTCTCCATCTCTAAAAAGGGAGGCAAGAGTCCCTAATCCGGTCCCCATTCTCAGGGCTGTCTTAGGGCTAAATAATAAAATAAAAGTGACGGAGCGAGAAAATGACTGCCGGGTCTGCGCAGTGCCAACATCCGCCAACGTCGGACACCTGCGCCCCCTGCCGCCGTCGCCGCTGCATTGGCGCCTCCGGGAGCGCCGTGCGCCTGTGCAGAATGCAAGCACCCGGGCCCGCCCCTTGGGGGTGTGACTTCCTTGAGCAGCTCTGGTTTGGTCACGCCTACTTCCGGATGGGGCCGGGCGAGGTCTGAGCCACGTGACTTTGCTCCGGCTCTCCAAAGATGGCGGCGCCCAGAGCCGTAGCGTGAGAGTTGACGGTGGAAGACGCTGTCCAGTTGTGCCGGAATCAAAACACAGGGGACCGTGCGCCATGTCCCGACTGATCGTGAAGAACCTCCCGAATGGGGTGAGTGCAGAGCCAGGACTTGGAAATATAAAGATTGGACCAGCCGGGAGCTGTGGGGTTGGGAGAGATGTAGTTGACGAGAACCAAGGGATTTTCCCTCTGGGGCAGGACTCCGGGCGGATTCGGAACCAAAGGGGCAGGATCCTTTGACCGATGGGAAAGAGGAAAAGTGACTCTTAAGGTCTCACAGCCGGCCGGACTCGCAACCCGACAGCTCTTTTTCTAGAAAGGTGCCAACCCCCCACCTCGTGCCGAATGCCCTGCTCCCACAGGCTCTCTTGCCTGATCACTTTGTTATTGTTTTCCCGTGACTGGCTCAGACACTGTATTTATTATATATTCCTCTTCTGCTGGGGAGACCGTTGGGGAGGCCAATGGAGAGTATTAGTCTGAGGACCTGCGTCCCGATCCCCACTCCCGTCATTGAGGCAATACTGAGTGGGTGTGAAGGGCTTTAAACCATTTATCCAATAAGTCGGGGGTAAGTGACCCAGCCACACTTTTCTGTTCCCTAGAGCCAGGCACGGAACCTGGCACGTGGTAGGCATTCAAAAAAAAAATTGCCGGATAGTGTGCCTTCTTCATTTCTTGAGCTGCCTACCCCAGTGACTATCTGCGGAGCTCCCACTATGAAAGATGAAGAATGTAGATCATCTATTCCTCCCCTCCAGTCTCTGTAATGTTATTGTTTTTAATTCTTCCATCATTTCCCCAAGTAGTATACTTATAAAATATCTATTATTGATCCATCCATCATCTTTAGACAGTGTCTCTTGATGCCTCGCTTTATTGGATGAGGATTTTTACAATGACTACCCTTCCCTTCCCTCCCAACTTCTGCTTTGCTGTGTTTCTCAGTGGAAGTAACTTATCATTGTTTGTCTTGTCTCATGAAAGAAAGAATCACAAAAACAGTAACAGCAGTAGCGAACACTCTCGGTATTTACTATGTGCCAGTCACTGATCCAGGTGCTTTAGGTAAAGTAACTCATTTAATCCTAACCACAACCCTGTGAGATAGGTTCCATTATTGTGCCCATTTTAAAGGTAAAGAAACTGAGGTATAGTAAGGTAAAGGAATTTGGCTGAGGTTACACACAGATGGTAATTTATAGAGGAGAGATTGCATTGAGCAATCTTGGTTCTAGAATTTGCATTCCTGACCACTGCACCATAGTTTTTCTTAGCATGATTGCCTGCACTAGTTTTAATTATTTTTCTGCAAATAAACATTTAGTAGTGAGTATTTATAATGTTGCTGACATTGTAGATAGAGGTGAGTAATACTTGGTCCCCACTTTTATGGAGCTTGCAGCCTAGCGGAAGAGACAGACACCAAGTATAGGGATTGAAGTGTGAACTGAGTGCTTTGGAAGCACAGAGGAGGTTGGGATGGGATCCCTAACCCATCTGAGAGATCTACGAAGGGCCTCCTGGGCGAGGAGAGATTGAACTGAAAATGAGGAGGAGTTAGCCAGGGCCTGCCTGGGAAGATGTCACCCAGAGGGGATGACCAAAGTAAAACTTCAAAGGTGAGAAGCACAGAAGGTTCTAAGGAGTTTGGCAAGACATGGTGCTGAAGAGATGGGTCAGGGCTGGATCATGGAGAATCTCGTGTTTCCCTTTAGGTGTCTGTCCTTGAGCCTTTGGTACCAGAAAGTCACCAAAAGGTTTTTGGCTGAGCAATGATGGACTCAGACTTGAGTGAGGTCTCTCTCGGGCAGTAGGGACTTGAATCATTGTCTTTTATACATCTGAGCTGAGTCACAAACCTTGATTCTGTAGACCTTGGACAGATCATTTATCCCCTATGAGCTCCATTTTCCTCTTTACAAAACATGGATAAAAATTCCTAACCCATAGAATGATTAAGATTTTGATGGCATCAGACCTATTAAGAAGCTGCCTCAGAAAATGCAGTCCTCCCCTCAACCCCACTGCCACACACACAGATCTGCCAGTATCTGCTTAGAAAACTCACTGCATTGTAAGGGTAGCCTGGCTAGAGCGAGGATGGTGGGATGCTAGGAGTCAGTTTTATGTAGAGTGGGCTTCTTGACCAAGTTATAATAATATGAGCATGTTGGTTTCCTAGTGCTGCTGTAAGAAATTATCACCAAGGTAGCAGTTTAAACAATACGAGTTATCTTACAGTTCTAAAGGTCAGAACTCTTAAAATCAAGGTTTTGGCAGGGCTGAGATCCTTCTGGAGCCTCTAGGGGAGGCTTTGCCTTTTTCTGCTTCTAGAGACCACCCGCCTTCCTTGGCTCATAGCCATATAGTCCATCTTCACAGCCCATAGTGTAACATCTTTCAGTCTCTCTCTGTTTCCATCTTCTCTGACTCTCCTGCCTCCCTCTTGTGAGGACCCTTGAGGTGACATTGGGTCCAGCTGGCTAATCCAGGATCATCTCCCCATCTCAAGATCTTTAACTTAATCACATCTGCAAAGTCTCTTTTGCCATGTAAGGTGACATCTCCAGAGGTTCCAGGGATTAGGATGTGGACATCTTTTGGGGGACTCCATTGTTCTCTCTACTACAATTATAAATAGCAAACGTTTATGTAGCATGCCATGTTTGTTCATTCATTGATTGTGACAAGCATTTATTAGGTATCTACTATGTAGCAGCCGTAATACTGCTTCTGTAATTGGTCTTATGCTCATAACAGCCCCATAGGGTAGGAAGATGGCATTTGCAGCTGTTGTGACTCTTGATTTCTGTGTCAGCGCGTGGGTGGGGGGCTCAAGGCCACACAATTAGAAAGTGTTAGAGTCAGAGCCTGGTCTACCTGGAAAAACACTCCGCCACCTGCTCATTTAAGGTCACCCTTGGAGGACCCGGTGGCCTCAGGTTTCCAGCCCATTTTGTCCGCTCACTCTGGGGACGCCCCAACTCCTCCCTCGTCGCGTGCCCCTCTGTTCCAGATGAAGGAGGAGCGTTTCAGGCAGCTGTTCGCTGCCTTCGGCACGCTGACAGACTGCAGCCTGAAGTTCACCAAAGACGGCAAATTCCGCAAGTTTGGCTTTATTGGCTTCAAGTCCGAGGAAGAGGCCCAGACAGCACTGAACCATTTCAACAAAAGTTTTATTGACACATCCCGGATCACGGTGAGTCGGCGGGAGTCTTGCCCTTACTTACCTGTAGAAAGCGACACCACTAGATCTTTTTTTACTCAACACTCGGGCCCAAAGGCTGTTCCCCTCACTGGTTCACACACTTCCAAGTGCATAAGAATCACCTGAGAGCTGGTTAAAACAATTTCCCGAGCCCAGAGCTTCTGATTCAGTAGGTGGGGGTGGGGCCCGTGCTGCTGGTCTGAGGACCACTTTGAGAACCACAGGTCTGCATCATCCATTCACTCACCCATTTAGCAGGCACTCAGTGAGCCCCCATTCGAAGCTGGAAATTCAGAAAAAAACGGTACCCCAGCCCCTGACCTCGTTGAGCCAGCTGCCTTCAGACAGGCAGGGGGTCCACAGGCAAACAGGTTGCTTTTGTTCACTGTCATCAGTGCTGTGACAGGTTGAGCATCAGCGAATGTGAGAGAAGAGAGGAGGCCTCTACCCTGGCCAGGGAGGAGTCAGGAAAGCTTCCTGGAGGAGGAGGTCCCACTGAGGTCACTCACATGCATTTAATGACTGTGTAAAACATCTCTAATGCTTTTTTGAGAAGGAAAAAACAGATAATGGACAAGTATATGTGTGTATCACGTGGTTATAGACTCACAATAATAGACTGTGATGATACTATATTAAAGACTTGAAGGAGAAGAAAGCCACACTCGGGGACGACGCGTGATCTGCTCCAACTAACTCAGCTAGTCAGTGGCAATCGCCTGTTTAAAAAGCCCAAGTGTCCAGGTGCCCACGGCAGCACCCAATGCCCAGGCACCAGGGCAGGTGTGAAAACCGCCCTCTTGCCCTCGCAGGTGGAGTTCTGCAAGTCATTTGGGGACCCAACGAAGCCCCGAGCCTGGAGCAAGCATGCCCAGAAACCAGGCCAAGCCAAGCAGCCTCCAGAAGACTCTGTTGCTCCAGAAATGAAGAAAGTACGTAAAAGGTCACTCGAGCCCATGTCCCCAGTGTCAGCAAGGTGGCCACTTCCTGGGAAGGACGGTGACTCCCTCTTGGTTCCGGAAGGTGGGCCCTCCCAGGGCGTTGCAGTGCCGTCTCCCCTCTCCCTTCATCTGCGTGCCCCTCACCATCTGTGCCTTCTGTTTCCAGGATGACAAGAAGAAAAAGGTGGCAAGTGAACTGGAGAAGGTGAGTCTGTCCTGTTGCCCAGGAGGGCAGGAGGGTGGGTGGCCGGGGGCGGGGGGCGGGGGGCTGGCCCAGGCAGACGGAGAGCCACGCCGCTTGTGCCCTTGCCTGCACCCACGGCTGCCTACTCCTGCCTGGCGAGGAGTCTACCTCGGGGTCCTCCAGGGGTTGGGGGAAGTGAGCGTGGAGGGTCCTCTTACCCTCTTAGCAGGTAAAAAGGTTGACTCCACCTGAGCCTTCTCTGCCCTTCTCTGCCCCTGCTGCCCGGGCTCCGGCGCCACCAGCTGAAGGAAGATACCGAGTTCCAGGAGTTCTTGTCAGTTCACCAGAGGCGGACACAGGTGGCCACTTGGGCGAACGACGCCCTGGACACCGAGCCCTCGAAAGGGAAGGGCAAGCCGGCCAACGACTACCTGAACTTCGACTCCGACTCAGGGCAGGAGAGTGAGGAGGAGGGCGCTGGGGAGGACCCGGAAGGTGAGGACGGGGAGTGTGTGCCCCATGTGCATGGGCCTGTGCCTGCCGTTGGGCTCACGGGCACTGGGACCAGACACTAGGGGGTGGGTGAGTCAGACACTGCCCTGGAGCTTTCTCCAGTGGGAGTGATTATCCCACTCGAGGGCACAGCTGCCTTGTCTGGTTTTAGTCATTTGTTTGTTCACCAGTCATTCAACAAATATTTATTGAGCACCTGTTATATACCAGGCAGGCTTCAGGCGTTGAGTCGAGAGCAGTGAGCAAAAGACAAAGGAATCCCTGCACCCCCCTCTGGAGGGGGAGAGAAACAGTAAGCAGATAAGCACACTATTGGCCCCTGTGTCATCTGGTGGCAAGTGCTGCTGAGAGAAGGCAGGAAAGGGGGTGGGAGAGTCAGCAGGGAAGGGGAGGGAGGAGCCTTTGTCCTCAGAGGGGCTTGCAGTGCGGAGGGAACTGGGGCAAGTGAGCAGTTGCAACACAGAATGGGAAGTGCTGGTGTCGAGGGTTGGGAGTTGTTTGGGTGTGAAGGCGAGGGGATGTGCATTTAACGGGAGTGTTACACCTGGCAAAGTTTCTGTGCTAAGATCCAAAGGACTCATGGGGCTTGGTGGGACACCATGAGGGATGGGAGAAGAAGGGGGTTCCAGGCAAGGGAACAGCGAAGGCATGGAGGGAAGGGAAGTGCATGGGCTTGAGGGGCTGGGCGTGGGTCTGGGTGGCTGGAACAGGAAGAGATGGGTGGAAGGAGAAGCCAGGCACACTCAGCCCTGAGGAGGAGGCAGCCAGTCATCTGAGCTTCTAGAAACCAGTGGAGGTGTTAAGCAGAGAATGAGGATCCTATGCGTACTCTCAAAAGCGTCATGGGGGCTGCAGGGTGAAGAATTGATTGGGTGAGTGATAGGGCTGGTGGCAGGGAGCCAGGGGCCCTCCACATGTGGCACATGGAATATCAAAACTGCAGCAGCTTCCGCCCCGTCTGGCGTGGCTTGTCCGAGGGCTGTTGGGCACTGGGCCCTGGCCACAGTGGGCATGGCATCCGCACAGTGATACATCATTACTGCCACTCGCTAGGGGCATCTCTGGGTTGCTCACAGTGGCCACTGATCCAGCCTCCCTGTTTTTCCAGAGGGAGAAGGCCCTGAACTGAAGGCAGCCGTGCAGAAGGAGCTGTCGGACATGGATTACCTGAAATGCAAGATGGTGAAGGCCGAGTCGTCCTCTTCCTCGGAGGAGGAGGAG
>RJWJ010033750.1:0-17658 GCA_004363605.1 Indri indri | reverse complement strand
CTACAATCCCACTACTGGGTATTTACCCAAAGGAAAAGAAATCATTATATCAAAAAGATACCTGCACTCAAATGTGTATTGCAGCACAATTCACAATCACAAAGCTATGGAATCAACCTAAGTGCCCATCAACTGATGAGTGGATAGAGAAAATGTGGTATATATGTACCATGGAGTACTACCCAGTGATAAGAAAAAATGGATTAATGTCTTTTGTAGCAACTTAGATGGAACTGGAGGCCATTATCCTAAGTATCTCAGGAACAACAAACCAAATACCACATGTTCTCACTTATAAGAGGGAGCTAAGCTGTGGGTATGTGTGGTCATATAGAGTGTCTTAATGGACATGGGAGACTCAGAAGGGGGAATGGTGGAGGGGGTGAGGGATGAAAAATTACCTCTTGGGTACAGTGTATACTATTCAGGTGATTGGTACATAAAGCCAGCCCAGACTTCACCACTATACAACATCTCCATGTAACAAAACTCTACTTGTACCCTCTAAATCTATAGGATAAAACTTCACTGCATACAATTATCTTCTTGGGCAAGGAAAGAACCAGCCTTCTTATGACAATACTTCACATAGTCTTAGCATTCTCTGAGAAATCATGGTGTTGTGCCAGAAGGCAGGGTATTAGCAAACATTATTTTAATTTTAAGAAAGAGCCCAAAATGTTAATCTTCAGAAAAAAAATGCTTGAAAGATGATTTAACAGAAAGAAAATAGTGATAACCAGAGGCCAACGTGAAGTCATGATGAGTAAGTGATGTTAACGTGACCCTATTTCTTGTTTCTGAAAGGAAATCCTTAACTGATGGCTAAAGGGAGCACAGTGGATATAGTAAGTTTTGATTTTAGTAGGGTGTTGATAAAGATTCACAGGCACGATGCAGAAATGTGGGGCAGATCATGGGATAGTCATTTGGGTTCATAGCTATTCCAACATTCAAATCTAATAGACACCGATGTCAACTAGCAGTATCTCTCATGGTATGTCACAGGGCTTGGTCCTGTCAACGTTTTTCATTGGTATCTCAGAAGAAGAGAGCATAAAATTCAATTCAGTCAACATATATAGAGGGATAACTGTGTGCAGCATACTTGTTAGGTACTAAGGGAAGAAAGCAGAATAAGAAAGTACCCAGTATTCAATGTAGTATGTTGGCAAGAAGACGGCATTTGAAATCATAAGACCTGGTACTCCTCAGTCTTGCCATTTACCATTTCTGTGACCTTAGATAAGTCAATTTATATTTCTCTTTTTAGTCTTTTTTTTTTTTTGCCCCTTTTACCATGTGTTCAATAATTTACATTTCTGTGCATCAGTTTTACCTATCCTCCAAACTGGGAATATAGAGATAAGTACCTACAAGAATTATTGTGCGATTTTCATGTCAAAGTCTGTGAAGAAGTACTTCATAAAATGGAAAAAAGGTGCTTCGCTGAGCCTGTGTCATTTCACTTGATCTGCAGGAAAATTCGCCGCGTTAGGTTCTATCAATGGCTTCATTTTATAGGTGAGAAAACTGAGGCACAGAGAATGTAAATGAAATCTAAAAGTGCTATGTTAGTACAGAAGAGAACGGGTAATTTTGCTTACGTGCATTAGGGGAAATGAAAAAGGAAGTGGTGTTTGAGTGGCACCATGCTGGTTGATTAGGAGTTTTTCAGGAGGAAGTATGGCAAAAAGGCATTTTAGGAAAGGAAAACAGCATGGTCAAAAGCACAGCAGTGTGAATACACAAGTGTGTTTCAGGAAAGACAATGGCCTGAAGTGGTAAGAGTTCCAGGAAAGAACGGTGGAGATGGTGGTGGAAAAGCTAAGCTGGGGTCAGATTCTCGAGTATGTGGGCACTATGAACCATGGATGACTTAGTGGTGGAGAAGTGAATGATCGAGGCTTTGGGAAGATATTCCAGGGAGCAGGGTGTAGGATAGACAGGAGAAGTAAAATCTGGGAGGTAATTTGGAAATTTCTCACAATAGATCTGGAAAAAGGCATTAAAGTGGAGGAATGAAATGGAAACAGGTGGATTCAACTGAATTTGGTAGTGCATTCCAGTGGCAGGTGAGCAAGAGAGAAAGGTGGATATCTTAGTATCGTGGACTTTATTAAGGAATTAAACCGAGAACTAAAATTCCAAATGATTGAGATAGTAAGTAATAATTTCCTTCTAGTTTTCTGTCATCTTGAGATGTGTTAATACACACATTTAATTAAGACCAAGTTTATATATGAAAATCCTTCAACTTTCAAATTTTCCTAGCTATGATTTTGACATTGGAAAGTCTAGTGATGTACCTTTGTTGCACACCAAAGTGAACAGGAAGAAAAGGAGAACCAGGCACCACTGAAAATAGCTCTCTTTTGAATACAGACAGAATTTTTAAATATTAGGTATAATATTTCTAAAAAGTATATTCTGAGAAATACTTTTTTGAAAATTATCCCTGTCTGCAGGAGGGGATCAAAATGTAAATCTTAGTTTTGTGCCTTTGCAATCTATGAGTTATTGCTGTGGTTCCCAACTCCCACGCCATGAACTGGTACCAGTTTGTGGCCTGTTAGGAACTGGGCCCATTATATATAACGCGAGGTGAACAGCGGCCAGGGAGCGAAGCTTCATCTGTATTTACAGCCGCTCCCCATCGCTTGCACCACTGCATAAACTCTGCCTCCTGTCAGACCAGCAGTGGCATCAGATTCTTATAGGAGTGCAAACCCTGCTGTGAACTGTGTAGGCAAGGGATCTAGGTTGCAAACTCCTTGTGAGAATCTAACGCCTGATGATCTGAGGGATAACTGAGGCGATGATGCTAGCACTGGGGAGCGGCTACAAATACAGAATATCATTAGCAAAGAGGTTTGACTGCACAATAAATGTAATGTGCTCAAATCATCCTGAAACCAAGCTGCCCCGCCCCTCTCCATGGAAAAATTGTCTTCCATGAAATCGGTCCCTGGTGCCAAATCGGGGACTCCTGAATTAATGCATTAAATATTTTGCTACAGGACTTCAATATGTATTAACATTAGACAGATAAATGACTGTATTTCTTGCTTTCTGGGAGGGAGAAACGAGGAGGAAGGAAATGGCTATTGTGATGTTGATGAAGTATGTTTCTGAAGATGTGCTAACTTCATTTCTTAATAAGTACTGAAGATGTCATCATATTAAGTAGGGTTTTGTAATCTGAGATCAATGGATAAGCTTCAAGGATTCAAGAACCTACTGATGCAAAATGAATGTACCTTGGGAGAGGCTCTATAGATTTTATCAAATCTTTAAAGGGATCTATGACACCCAAAATAAAACAAATCACTGTTAAAATGATGTAGAGTAAGTGTGCCCTTACTCCACAGAACAGATACAACTATGAAGTTTTAAAAACGAACATGATAAGTTTCCAATTTAAAGACACCTACGTGTCTTTAAACAAGGCAAAAATGTTTTCTTTACCTAATTAGCACTCTCTGAATTATTGATTTGTTGCTTCATGTTTAGATACAGATATTCTTAAGGCTGGGGTATATAGACAATCCTAATAAACCAGTGAACCTACCAATTATTTTCTCTTTATGATTCTTTATATCATAAGGAGACTGAATGGGATTTCAGAAGTCATTTAGCTCAACACTTAGCTACAGGCAAATCCATATCCACATCATCCCAGATGGAGGGCTGTTTATTTTTGAGAATCTTGAGTCCCCTCATCCTCCCTTAGTAATCGGTTTGTATGTATCATAGCAGGAACTCCTGGCATTTGAAGATTTCACCACTGTGAAGAGTTCAGAGACATTCCCAGCATATATAAACGTGACAGAGGTTTTTCTCTCTTTCGTCTGTGTTTGCCAGTCTGGCTGCTCTACTATGCCATCAGAGTTAGGGCATCATAATGTGTGTGAATAAATACTCCAGAAATGACCGTGGTGCTGGTGGGCATTTCAGAATAGATTAGAAAGCTGAAAGTCCCATGCCAAAGGAAACTATCCTCCAAAGACAGGAGCGAAGGAGGCGACCCAATTAGTCTTCACTTCTCTAATTTCCCTGATTACATATCTCCTTTTACCCCATGTGCTATACCTCAGAAGTTCCCCCAGACATAGACCTAATCAAGAAGGCAGAATGTTGATGCAACGCAATTTAAATGAGAGCTGTGTTATGCTAAGATATGTGACCAACAAGGAGACCTAAACAACAGGGAAGCCCCTGAGGCATGAAAAGTGGCTGGTCCAGATAACGTGCTACTGTGGATTTCAAAGCAAATGAGGACAGAAACAACTGAATGTCAGCTTGTATTCGGGGAACTTCATTGGAGAGAGGGCAACTTTCCTGGGGACTGGGGCGTGGCAAACCAAGCAACAACGACTTATATTACATTTCATACTTGGATTAGCAGATGCAGATTGGCATTTCTTTGGCTAGAGTTCTTGGTTCTGGGGGATGTGAGTAGGTATAAGTCCTGGAAATGAAAGCAAATCTTCACAACTCCCTGGGGGTTCTGGAATCACCAAGCACCGATATACCAGTGCAGTAGGATATGTGGAGCACAAAGGGAAGGTCTTTATCAGGGAAGAGGTTTTCCTTTTAAAAATTTAAATTAATTTCTTTTTCATATGTTGAAGTCCAGCTCACACTGAGCCTTTCTTTGGACTTACTTTTTCAAGCAGTGAAACAGAGGGGTTAAGAGGACAAACTCTAGAGCCCGACAGCCTAGATTCAATTCTGGTTCCTTAGTAGCTACTTAACAGCTGTAGGAAATGGGCAAAGCATTTCACCTATTAAGGCCTCAGTTTCACCACCTGCAAAATGGGCATAAGCATGGAATATAATGTGTAGACAATGCCTGGCATAGAGGAAGTTTTAAAATAATCCTGTTGTGTGGATTACATAAGTATAAAACATTTGGCACAGTGCCTGCCACAGAGTCAGTGATACTTTTGTTACTATGATTATTGTCAATGATGACAATAACAACAGAAAAAGTCATGGAGAAAGTTGGAGAGGTCCATGTGCCAAGGTCACAGAAAAAGACGGAGAGAAATACAGCGACCCGCACTGAGCAAAGCTTAACATTTTGGACCTTTAAGCAAGGGAAAAGCAAGATTCATACAATGGTAATAAATTAGGGGGAATATTGGGAGTGCGGAGAAATTATCATCACTGTTTCTTTTTATTTGTGTCTATTATGTGGTGGTGGGGTGATTACCAGTTTTATTGGAATGTTTTATAAGCTGCTAGATTTACTTACTGAGAATGAACAGATAAATAGGGATGTTATTCAGCTGTGTCATGTCGTGGGTTCTCATCGGCTCTTCCACTAACTTTCAGACAAGGTTAATCAACAAGGCAAGTTCACCGCAGAGGAGGAGGAGGGGAAGAGCTGGATCTGTTGGGTGATTCATCTTACTGGAGGAACTTCTGTAGGTGGCAGTTCAGAGGAGGTGGAGGCTTTCACCATGTCGTGAGAAAGGCTCACGGCAGGGTATGTCAGAGGAGTGCACTTGGCCATTACACGATTTAATGGGATCTGGAACAGCTTCCTAAATCTTTCCCACTCCTGGATGTTCAAGGTTACCCTTTTTAATATTTTGTTTCTTGAAGGCCCCTTCTTATAGCAAGGTGTCTTTAATCCTAAATTCTGGTTGCTTCAGAAACATTTTTCTTGCATTTATTTGCATGATAGTGGTTTCTCATTCACCACTCAGAGGGGACATGTCACCTTCTCAGGAAGACCTCTTGTGCTCCTCCTATTTAAATGGGTCTCCTGCCCCCAGCAGCCACCCCCTCACATTACCTGTCTAAATAATATGCGTAGTAGCAGAGCCTAGTGGTTAAGTGTATGTGGTGTGGAGCTAGACGCCCCAAGTTCAACCTCTAGCTCTACTCCTTCGGCATGTGATGCTGGATTTGCTAATTAACCTTTCTAGCCTTAGTCTCTTTATCTGTAAAACAGAAACCATGAAAATACTTTCCTGTAGGATTGCTGTACGGGCCAACACATGTAATCTATGTCATGCCCAGCATACTGGAGTGCTTCTAACTATTGGCTTTTGTTATTTTAGCCTTCATTACTCTCTGAAATCACCTCCTTAATTTATTTACTTGTTTTGTCTGTCTCCTCCTGCTAGAATATAAGCACCATGAAAGCAGGGATTTTTTTTTTATTTTTCCAATGCTGGGTTTCTAGGATCTAGAACGGGCTTCATAGGAGCTCAATAAATCTTTGTCAAATGAATGGCTGAACACTCTAAGTATTTAAGATGTTAGCTTGTTCAATTTCAGGTCTTGCAGTAAAAACAGCTTTACTGAGGTGCCTGTCCGGTAAAACAAACAGAACACAATCTCCCTGGTCTCTTGCCTAGACCAAAACTCTATTTCTCCATATTATTTTTTCCCACCTGTCCCACTTTTTTGCAGATCCAACATTTTGCAGCTTTATTATCCCTACTTTGTAGTCTAAAATTAAGAATGTTTTTGTTTATCAAAAATTAAATTATATAATAATATTGAATTATACTAAATAGTGCTTTTTCAAACTATCTCACCACTTGCACCCTCCTTCCTTCCTGGGATACACTCCCTACAGGCCAGTAAAACCCAATAAAGGTAAAGAAAGAATGTAAGAGTTGAAAGAAGCCCCCCTGGCTCCGAAAATCTGGAATGCAAAGATTGTGTCTTTCTAGCATTAAAATAACAATAATCTTGACATGTGTAGTCTGCTTACAGAATTCCAAACTTGCTCATGCTACACAGTTAACTACTAATAAATGCATAGTGGGCAGTAAGGCAGGGGAGTCCTAAGGATAGGGTCCGTTTTCTTTCCTCCAACACACTCCTTTGTGACAAGCCTCTGTAGGGTAAAGCTACGGCAGGCAGAACTGCCCAGTTGCCCCTCCTTTGCGTTGCACCCTGGTAAAGGTTAAGGATGCTCCACGCGTGCCTTTCAGACAATAGGACAGCTCAGCTAAAGGTCGTTCTTGGAAGGGCCTGCTTCCTCACCTTTCTTTTTTTTTTTCCAAAGACTTAATGTCAAGAAAGTGCCTGGCTCTGACTTTTATATAGCTGCTAGTCTCCCGATGACTCATATAAGGTTTTAAGGCTCGATAATAGCTGTTACCAGCCCTGATGATGCCATGGTCACCCTAAAGAACTGAACTATCAGAAGTTCTGAACTCTAAAACTGGGAAAGGTTACAACTGCTGGCCACATTGGCGGTACATTCTATTTCTGTTTGCCCTCCCACGTAGAATAAATATTGTTTGAGAGATTGGTTAGTGTGTTGTAAAATCAGTAAGATTCAGGTTGCCAAAGGCATTTCATAAAATTTAAGTTGCAATGGTAATTGAAACGTTGGAATTTCCTGAGATTAGAAGGCTTTTATATCCTTAACCTTAAAATAATGATAATGTAGATTATGACTCCAGACCTGGTCTTTGCTTGTGAGGAACCTATATTCTGTAAATGTTGAGTATTCTATGTATGCTGAAGTGTGACTGAATGTTCAATCATTGTAATTTCAAAGTTAAGGTTTGTAACATCCAACCCTATTTTGTTATCTATGTGCACAAATCTTGCTGGCCAAGATATTATTAAGATGGACAGTCTTTCTCTAAAGAGAAAGGGGGATTTGAAGGCGTGAGTGAGAAGTGGCACTCTCGTAAGTACAGTCCTAGAGAATGCGTCTTAAGCACTGATAGGAATCTGGCTTGGCTTCTCTGTGGAAGTGAACATCCAGCAGGCGCTGAAGCACTTGGCATATTATTAACCAGTGTTTTAAGAAAAGACAATAGGGGCATTTAGCACATCAGCAATGTCTGAAGTGAGGAGCAGAGTTGGAAAGGAGTTCCTAGCTTGATGACTGGAACACTATGAGCTGCTCAGGATTACACGTGTTAATTATATGGACCCAAAGCCCCTGGGAAACTCGATGCACATTACCTAGGAATGGCCTGAGACAGAGATGTCTCCCCTCCCAGAACCCAGCTTACCTTATATCCCGATGATTTGATGTGCACACCGCGTTTGGTCAGAGTAGATTTCATTCGGATGAAAAAGGAACGCTCAAGGGAGTTGTCAGTGGTAAGCAGACTGGGGCTGGTTGACTCCACTGAGGAATACAAAAATACATACACACATGATTGAGATCTCTACACAGCCCCTCACAGCTACTGCTCAGGTGCAATCCTTGAGTTCACTAAAAATAAATGACTGATGGGTGCTAAGAGCAGTAGTAATCAATTTACCTCATTTAGAAAATGTTTACTTTGCAGAAAATAAAAAAGAAAAATTAATGTATCCAAAGCATCCTCATCCAGTTTCTAGTAAGAGCTTTTCAGGACTTTTCACTTCTAGCAGCTCCTTAAGTGGGGTCTAATAGTACCTAACTGCAGTTCACTTGAGGCTTGGCTGGTACGCACGGAGAGAACTGTCATGAGAAAGGACCACACAGATTTATGGGATCAACCGAGGTACAAGCAGAGACACTTCTGATGAAGAAAGACTTGCTCTTTGTTCTCCCTGCGAATCCCTTCTCAGATCATTTGCCTACTGGGAAATTCCAGGAACCACAAAACTATCAAGGCTGGAGAGCCATGTCCTGACCAATGTCCTTGACCTCCTGAGCTGGTTTTCTTCACTGTGGGGAATAAGAAGTCTTCTCAACTGACTTGATCACGAGGGATGAAAATGGGATATACAGACAAAAACAAATAAAAACTACTCATGATACTGACTTTCCATTCCTGTCACTAATAGCAGCTCCAATAGGAGACAGTCTCTGTTTTTTCATCTCTCTTTCTGATATGAGAAAATAATGGTTCTTCTCTTAAATAAGATACTCTTTCCTTTTCCATGTTTTTAGGCTAAGTAGAGTATATTTTTACTTACGGAACTAAAATGGTAGTTTGCACTCTTGCTGATCTAAAAACACCACACCAGAGACAATGTAAAATCTGTTTTCTTTAAAAACAAGCCTCTAATGTACTTTTATAAATTTAAGTCTTTTCCTACAAAGAAATTAACTTTGGGCTTCATAAGCCTAATAAATACTCTAATTTTATTCTTTGTAAATAGTATTTTAAAGTTTTTCTTCTTTGAAAGTAAAAAGAGGTATGTCTAACAGAAAACAGGGTTTCTTTTGAGCAGCTCTCTGCTAATACTCATTTTCTCTGGAGTAGGGGTAAATAAATATGTGTAACAAAGAGTTTTAAGAACTAAGTATATGTGAAGACAGGTATTAAAAGTAGACAAACAGGAAAATAAGCTTTTAAAATTTAAATTATGAAATGTAGTTCATATATGAGTATTTCTACGGGTGTAAGTAGTCTCTATTTTTCATATTAAGTTGATGCTCAGATGAAAGAAGAATAAGAACTACTTTAAGGACAGGAAACTTGCTATTTGGGGTCTGGGGCTTTTCTTGTACCATTTTAATCTTATTATAACTATATTTTCCTATTTTTATGGCATTTCTATTCTGGGGTGATGAAATCACTGACAAGTGTCCTTTTCTTATGTGTCTCTCTTAAGGTTTTCTTTTTTTTTGTTTTAGAGAGCATGGATCTGATGTCATTTTAAATGTACAGCTTTTTATCACTCGAGGGAAAAGGAGAGCCATGTTATATTTAGTACTTTCATTTCTTCTGATTAAATATGAATTACTATGAAATTTTTCTCATCATCTAACACGCCATAATACGCCAACAGCTTTTTAATACACTATATAAGCACAAACTTCTGCTCTAAGAGTTTAATTTGCCCCTCTAATCCAATCACATCAACCTTATTTCTCTTATCAGAGATTCCCATTTTGAATTAAATGAGCTCATTAGTTTTAATCAAAAGCAGAGAGATCAAAACTTAAACGTAAATGCTTTAGATCAGAACTGTCAGTCAGCCGTGCAGTTCTATTTTACTAAAACACAAGATCAGAGACCCTTAGAACCAATTTTTTCTTGTAAGGGATGCCGAGAGCTTGAAGATGCTATATCCTTTTTTTTTTTCCTTTCCAAGGACAGATTATACATTTAAGGTTAGACTTAATTTATAGCAGTTTTTTCGTCCTGGTGGAAATGGAAAAGTATGCCAATCTGCTGTTGTCCCGTTCACATTTATTGGCACTGGTCCTTAGAGACTTGAACTAATGTGAAACCATCAGAATCCACACCACAAACTCAGCCTTAAAAATTCAGCTCTGTTCAGCAAGATCATGTTTGCAATAGCTGAGGAAAAATGAAACTTCCCAGAGAAGTGAAATCTGTTTCAGGGCTGTGGTCTTGAATACCCCGACCCAGGAAGGAAGGAAGCCCCTAACCGTAGGAGGGGGTAATTCAGGCGTCGTGAGAAATTATTATTTTCCATATGGAAAACTGGACAGTAACACACTTAGAGGGCACCTTAGAGACCACGGCGTGGGTGCTTCTGGCGGGGTGAAGATGCAAGCGCCGCATGGTGCCCCGGCTGAGGCAGGAGTGAGCACCGCACCCCGCGTGACCACAGTGACTGCCTAGACACACAGGGCCAGAGTTGATTCCACATGGGACAACTGGTTGAAAGGAATGCGAAGGTTTTGCCCTCAGAAGCTGAGATTTAAACTCAAAATTGGTCCTCAAGCTTTATTTCAAGAGCAGAGGAGTATGGGGAGTCAGGAAGAAGGAGATGGGGCAACCTAGGGAAGAGCTTGACTTCTGATGACAATTTCTACTTTAATTGCATATGACTTCCGAGTTCTGAGGACGTGGCAGGAGGAATGAGCCATGCTGTCCCTTTCAAAGGGACACATAACAAACTTATTCACAGCACACACGTCATGGCCGTGCATTCTTAAGGGCTAGCAAATACGCTTGGTTTATCCCAAATGTGACAATGGTGTCTCTCACATGAAAAGACATACTATCTGAATGTGACAGACGAGAGCAGCAGCCTTAGAAGCAAATCTTTCTGTCTTAGGTGAGAGGCAGGATTCTGACGACGGTTCTACTCGGGAAGAGCCGAGACAGCCCAGCCTGGGTGTGTGGGACCTGACCGTGGCGGTGAATGGAGGAGTGTGAGAGAGAGAGTGTGTGTGTGTGTGTGTGTGTGTGAGAGAGAGAGAGAGAGAGAGAGAGAGAGAGAGACAGACAGACAGACAGATAGACAGACACAGGACGTCAAGAGAGGATCTAACAGTGAGAAAAGTCTCCTCAGGAGCGGTGCTCTGAAAAGACAGCAGAAACAGTTTATGTCTAAGAAGCATTTTAGAGTGCTTTCTAAACATAAAATGCTTTTCTGTCAACTTTTTGAGGCAGGTCATGATTGCTGCATGCTCTGATAAGAAATTTGGGATTCAGAGAAGTTATATCTGCTGCCTGAGACACACGAAACATCTATGAGTTAAGCCGAATTAAATGGTCAAAGCCCAGTGGTGCTCAGTTTTGACCTGTGGATCATAAACTAGGAGCTGAGAAACAAAAACAAGACTCACATAACCAAAAGCTACATAAAGAAGTATACTCTCTTTTGCTGAATCTCAAGGGCCTCAACTTTTTAATAAATCTAAATTATCTCAGCTCTTGAAATGCCAGTTTTTGCATATTTTGTAAAATTTATAGAATAATTTACAGCAAAAGTTGTAATAATTTTTATGTTGGCAAATGCCACCATAATGTGAAATCATATCTCTGTTACACCACATCTGTTCACGATCCCCTAACTGGCGTTGCAGTTGCGGCTCACTCTCCTTATCGCTATGTAGGGGAAGGGGGTGGCGTGGAAGGTGGGAAGAGGAAGTGGCTGGGAACCACCTGGTTCTCATCAGGCCGAAACTGGGGCAGCATCCTCTCCAGGCTCTCTGCAAGAGTACGAGGCCAAAGCCTTTAAAAAGATAAACTTTCTCTCCTCAATATACTCTAAATGTTTTCAGTACAATTCTAGTGTCAGAACTCCCCAACTGCCACCAAATCCTGATTTGTGAGGGAGAAAAAAGATGAAGTTTCGAGAAAATGTTATTCCTCAATAGCAAATAAGGTATTTTTCCTTTTAAAGGAGAAATGGAGTTGGGGGTAAGTAGTTAAGACTGAAGTTAAACATACTCTCTTCCCACGTCATTGCCTAAATGAGTCTTTTCTTTTTCAGGTGTTCTGTGCACACAGGACAAACTAAAGGGCAGATATCCAAAGTGACTGTCTTAAGACAAGAAAGATGTTGGTTGATTTTGCAACGATCTTGATAAAGCTAAATTATTTCACGGCCATATCCTGTCAGTTTTGTTAGAAACGGATGTGTTTTAGGACTTTAGAATGAGTACATGTACACTGAAATTTGACAAGTTGTTTCTTATGGAATTTTTTCTTTCGCATGAGGGGACTATACTTCCTCAGCCAGTTGGAGTTGGGGGTGTTCATGTGGCTTGCTTTAGTCAATGAAATGTGAGGCAAAGTCACATGTCACTTCCAGGGGGAATTTTCAAGAGCCAGTTATGATGTGCCACTTTCTGTTTCCCTCTGCCATGGGGACTGTTAACATTTTAGATGGTGGCTGCTCTACCAGCCTATCTTGGAAGACAGTGTGGGGCAGAACCCCCTGCCAACTTTTACAGAAATAAGGTTTTGTTATAATTTGGGTATTGTTTTTTACTATAGCATAACTTAGCTTATACAAATGCCAAACCTTTATTATTATATAAAAAGAATCAGTATGTTGTCTAAGGTCAGTGGCACAGAAGGAATATGATCAATATTTGTCTGATTCTAAAGGTCACGATGTTGCCAATACACTATTCTTTTTTGTTTGTTTTTCCTGAGACAGGGTCTCACTCTGTCACCCAAGCTAGAGCACAGTGGTGTCATCATAGCTCATTGCAACTTCAAACTTGTAGGTACAAGCAATCCTCTTGCCTCAGCCTCCTGAGTAGCTGGGACTGTAGACATTCACTACCATGCCCTGCTAATTTTTTTTATTTTTTGTAGAGACAGGGTCTCACTATGTTTTCCAGGCTGGTCTTGAACTCTTGGCCTCAAGTGATCCTCCCAGCTCGACCTCCCAAAGTTCTGGGATTACAGGCATGAGCCTCTGTGCCCTGCCTGTTCTCACAGTTATTGATATACCTATTTTATCTCCATTTAATCTTTTATGCTAGATATTTAAGGGCAGCAGGGATAAGACAAGTCTAACTTGGATCCCCTATAGCACCTAGCATAGTTCCTTTGCTATATGTACCCAGATAGAAATATATATACATTATATATATCTAACTTCTTTACTCCAGGTATATTATTATATATTATATTGGGTTAGTGCAAAAGTAATTGCAGTTTTAGCATTGTTGAAATTTGCCATGTGATATTGGAATACATTCTTAAATAAATATAGTTATGTTATACATCATTTTAATGTGCATTCTTGCTTTATGTTTTTTTGCTAATGACTTATTACTTGCTGTTTATTTTACATTTACACTATGGAAGTGATGTTAGACAAAAAGCAAATTCGAGCGATTTTCTTATTTGAGTTCAAGATGGGTTGTAAAGCAGAGGAGACAACTTGCAACATCAATGCATTTGGCCCAGGAACTACTAACGAATGTACGGGGCAGTGGTGGTTCAAGAGGTTTTGCAAAGGAGAAGAGAGCCTTGAAGATGAGGAGTGCAGTGGCTGGCCATTGGAAGTTGACAACGACCAACTGACAGCAATCATCACAGCTGATCCTCTTACAACTACAGGAGAAGTTGCTGAAGAACTCAGTGTCGACTGTTCTGTGGTTATTTGGCATTTGAAGTAAATTGGAAAGGTGAAAAAGTTTGATAAGTGGGTGCCTCATGAGCTGACTGAAAATCAAAAAAAATCATCATTTTGAAGTGTCGTCTTCTTGTATGCAACAACCATGAACCATTTCTCAATCAGATTGTGATGGTGACAAAAAGTGGATTTTATACGAGAAGCAGCAATGACCAGCTCAGTGGTTGGATTGAGAAGAAGCTCCAAAGAGCTTCCAGAAGCCAAACTTGCACCAAACAAAGGTCATGGTCACTGTTTGTGGTCTGCTGCAGCTTTCTGAATCCTGGCAAAACCATTACATCTGAGAAGTATGCTCTGCAAATTGATGAGATGCACTGAAAATTGCAACACCTGCAGCTGGCGTTGGTCAACAGAAAGGGCCCGGTTCTTCTCCACGACAACGCCTGATGGCATCTCGCACAACCAACACTTCAAAAGTTGAACAAATTGGGCTACAAAGTTTTGCCTTAGCTGCCATATTCACCTGACCTCTCGACAACTGATACCACTTCTTCAAGCATCTTGACAACTTTTTGCAGGAAAACGCTTCCACAACCAGCAGGATGCAGAAAATGCTTTCCAAGAGTTTATCAAATCCCAAAGCACGGATTTTTACACTATAGGAATAAACAAACTTATTTCTCATTGGCAAAAATGTGTTGATTGTAGTGGTTTCTATTTTGATTAATAAAGATGTGTTTGAACCTAGTTATAATGATTTAAAATTTGCGATCCGAAACCGCAATTACTTGTGCACCAACTTAATATATCCATACATACGTGTGGGTATATATATTTGGTAACTAATATTTATTAATATCTTGACAGTCTAGTTTCTCAACAGTAGGCCAAGCATGGTACAAAATAAATCTTTTCTCACAGAAATTGTCCCAGAAGATTTTATGTTTATCTGGAATGCCATCTGTGATGTTTTTAAAATGCCCCAAATTCTTTGAAACTCCACCTTCCAAAAGATGGAGCTACTTCCTCTCCCTTTGAGCGAGTGTGGCCTAAACTTGGTGACTTGCTTTTCATATGTAGCATATGGTGGAACTGATGTTGTGTGATTAGCTTAGTGGCTCCCTCCTTGCTCTCTCTTGGGTCATCCACTCTGAAGGAAGCCAGCTGCCATGTTGGGATGACATGTAGGCAGTTCTACAAAGAGGCCAATGTAGCAAGGAACTGAGGCTTTCTGCTGACAGTCACATTAGTGATCTTAGAAGTGGATCATCCAGCCCCCAGTAAGCCTTCAGATGACCATGCACTGGCTGCCATATTGATTGCAACCTCATGAGAGACCCTGAGCTAGAACTATCCAAGTCAGCTGCTCCTAGATACCTGACCTGCAGAAACCATTAAATATGTGAGATATCTTTGCCTTTTTTAAGCTGTCAATATTTGGGGTAATTTGTTATACAACAAGAGATAACTAATGTCCACATAGAACCTCTTTTTGGAAAAATCGCAGCCTTATTTTGATACATGACAATCATGTACATGGGTAAAACTCACGGATAGCGAGAAGCAATGCATGGCCTAGTGTGTCAATAACCAGTGAATTCACATGTATAGGGAAAACTACCTGCAATACTGATTTTTATAAGTAGGGTCTGTATTTCCAAAGATAAGTGCTCCATTGATTTTTTAAAATGGGCAATTTGCAAAAGATGCTATCAACAGTGCCATCTACAAGACTGTGAACTCTTGAAAGCCAGGGATGATGTCTTATTTGTCTTTTGTTGCATCTATTTCCTGCTGTTCTCCACCCTTTCTCATCCCCTCAAGTGCCTAGGATTGTGTTTTACAGAAGTATGCACTCAGTTACACATGTTGAAATAAAGTGACATTCGGATGCTTTCTTTTAAGAAGAATTCTCCATTTTACCCCTGCCACTCTCTCACACTAGGCAATATCTTGTTCCAAGAAGTCTTTTGAGGGGAGGGAATCATTATGTCCTCTCCTTGTATTCATCTCTAAGGAAGTGTTTTCTGCAAAGTGTTCTTTTGAGAGTCCTGGGCCCAGTGGGTTTGGTAGTTAAAAGAGGATTGGCCTGATTTCCCCCAGAAGTAGAGAATACTTTGTTCTCTGTCTTTTGAGAGTCTGGCCTGTCACCATGTGCCAGGGCAACTCTGAGGGGGGTAATGGCCCTTAGTATACTAGAGTGGGATCCTTGGCCACTGGTGGCGGGGCAGTGCCTTCCATTTCCTGTGGTCACAAGCTGCACCACCCTTTGTGGACAATGCAGTTGCAGCCATCACACTCTGGCTCAGCAGTCAGACCCCATCTGCTTCAGTGCTTGCTCTGGAGCATGACAAAAAAGGCTGATTTATTTAAATCTCATTAGGGCTGATTCCTGTCCCTACCCAGTTGTGAGTCTTCAGCTTTGTTTAGAAGCTTGAGAATCATTAACTGAAACTCTAGAGCATAGCTGTGAAAATAATTATGATACAGTAATGATGTAGTAAACTTCTTTAAAAGTAACATTAAAAATAATCCACTAAAAAAAAAAAAAGGAAAACAATATTCTGTCAACCCATGCCACCTGTCAGCATAAACTCCCTGGCACTGCCTGGCCTGCCTCGGATGAGTATCATAACACGTACAGTTGCCTTTCAGGTTTCTTGCTCCTGGCAGGGGTTACTACTTGGTGAGCCTGTCCCCCGAGGGAGAGGAGAGTGTTTGCCGGCTGCCTGCTGCTCTGCAGTTGGTGTTTGGATGATACCACTCTGGGGAAATACATACAGTGTCAGAGTCAAGCTGCTACCAGTGGGTGTTTCTATACACAAATACTAAGCAACAGGAAAGTTAAAGGGGAAAAATTGAGTATTGTAAAGATCACCTTTGAGAGTACATGATATCCAATATGACCCATTCTGCAGCAGGCTGTGCACTCCAAAGGATGTGCCATATGAATACTGCAAGCGAGTGTTTTAAATCTTATTGGAAATTCCCTATAAATGTTGCCACTTGAGGGATCTATTCGGGGAGAAAAATATAGCGTGTCCTCCAAGGATGCAGCGTGGATTCCATTACCAATATTGCGTACGGGATCGAGTGTGGCAATGCTTTTATCACGACTCTAAAGTGGTTATGAGCCAATTCTTCATATAAAACATACTCAATAACATTGAGGGGTTCCCCCCCTATTCTGTTTCTTTCATTTCCTTCCTTTTTCTTTTTTTTTCTTTTTTCCTTTCTTTCTTTCTTTCCTTTTTTTACGACAAACATGATGTCAGACAAAGGGCATCAGGACTTAGTCTTTGTAGTACAATACAAAATAACAATACATAAACACCTTTGTGAAGGCAGCTTGAAACCCCATGTTTTCTATTAAAAAGTCATGTTCAATCTTCACTGTTGATAGAACTGAATAGCTAACACAGAGAACATTGTATATCAGAAAGGTCAATAGTTATTATGAGCTACAAATATATTTTTTTCCATCCTTCAGGCTGTTTAGCGCATATCACAGCATGAGCAGCTGTCTCCTTTAATGCTTTTAAAATTAGAATCCCAAAGAGGAAGAAAAAATTATGGTTACAATGATTGCTCTTTGCTTTTGTAAGTTTACTTTAATATACTATTTTATATACATGAATCTTCTGTGCAGCCTATCCATGGGGCAGTAACTGGTTGCCAGTATCCAGTTGAACTGCCATGTTTATTTTCTCAGCATTCTGGCCAAAT
The DNA here is from genome assembly GCA_004363605.1 of Indri indri. NCBI lineage: Eukaryota > Metazoa > Chordata > Mammalia > Primates > Indriidae > Indri > Indri indri. The sequence goes on along the minus strand of RJWJ010033750.1, from coordinate 207 downwards.
CTCCATCTCAGGCACAGATGTTGTCCACATACTGTATTTTAAAATGGAGTTACATAGAGGAGTCTGGTTATGGAGGCACTTCAAACACACACATATGCACTCTGCCTTTTCCTTGCTTTAAAGCTCTATTGCTAACTACAACAATACCATGTGATGAGAAACAGCTATACAGCACTGGGTAAAAAATCAGGCAGTGATTCAAACCAT
>RJWJ010033749.1:0-17687 GCA_004363605.1 Indri indri | reverse complement strand
ATTAGTATTATTACTTGAAGCAAGCAGATGCTGAACTGGCAGAATTATTAACAGAACCCCTTTTACTCTCAAAAGCATCCTGCTTTGAACAATAAATTTTGTGATCCCCTTAGCTCTAAGGGACCACTTACGTTGAGAATGGAGAAGTGGAGGATTCCCAAATCCCAAATTCCAAACTAGGGATTGTAACTGGTAGAAGGAGAAATGGATTTGGGGCATTCAAGAAAAAACAAATGTCTGCTACACTGGGTAATCTCCACATCAAGTTTACAACAACTCTTGGCTAAGAGGGGGTGGGATATCGAGGGTGAGGGGATGGGGTGGTGAGGGTGGGGGCTGGTGCCAGGTACGGGCGGTGGGTAGAGCCTGGGCCGCGAGGAAGAAGACAGCCACATGTGCTGTCTGGAGCAAGTTTCCTTCCACCATCATGTCTATGCTGCACGTCTGTTTTTGTGTCCTCCTTTGTGTTAGGGGCTTTGGAAAATAGAAAACCTATGGTCCCATTCTTGCACCTGGGGAATTAAGCTGAGGAAACAGGACTAGCCTCTATAAACAATTGTAATAACATTTAATGGGACAATACATATAGTTTGAAATACAGCAACTTTTGCAGATCAAAGGAAGGAGCTGAGTATTTGGGAAGACTTCAAGGGAAATTCGAACTAGAATTTGAAATGTGGGGTGGATTTCAATAGAAGGGAAAAGGAAGAGCATGCCAGTATTGAGGACACTGTGTGTAAAGGCAGAGAAGTCAGGCGAGCATGGCCTGTGTTGAGAATGACAAGGTGACAAGGCTGGCATGATTAAGAGAATTTGTTGGAGAATAGTGAAAGAAATGTTTGGCAGGTATATCAGGGAAGGACTTGAGATTTATGTCGGTGCCAGTATATTTAATATCAAAATGTGCATGAGATGAACTACGTGCGAGTACTTTAAGAGTTTCCTACTTCATAGCCAGCTGCATTGCTTGGTGGTTAAATGCAAAGGTGAGTGGGACAGATGGACACACTCAGCAATATTTATTGAGCACTTCCTGTGTGCCAGGCAGTTCCAGATTCTGCCTCCCAAGGTGGGCAGATCTCTGCTTGCAGAGAGCTTACATCCTTGGGAAAGACAGAGAGTAAACTAACAAAGAAACAAACAAGAAAATAACAGGGAGTGTTGAGTGCTGGGCAGAGAAATGAAACAGCATGACGGAGAGACTGGTGGCTATTTCAGACCACGTGGTCACAGAGGGCTTCACGGAGGAGGTGGGCAGGAAGGTAAAGTGCCAGACATGCCTAATTCAGGGAGAGGAGCATTTCAGGCAGAGGAAACAGCAAGGGCAAGGCCCCTTTAGGAGGGTTCTGATTTATGCCACCTGCTGTTATCTTAATGTCTCTCTCCTTCTGTCCCCCTGCCCCCACGCTCCCTTACCCCCATGCTTTCTCCTGTCTCTGCAGTTAAATCTAGTGTGGTAATTCAAGGCTGATCTCACTAGTTTTCTCTAACACCCTTGGCCCCAAGGCCTCTACTCTTCTACTCCCCTGAACTCTGTCAGCCCCCTGACCTTCTTCCATACCTACCTGCGACCAGCCGGCTTATTTCTTGTCTCGGGGCTTTGTCTGCTAAACACACAACCTAGCACAGGGTCCTGCTGTAATGAGACAAATATTGCGTGAGTTACAGAACACATTGATGTGGTTGCTTTATTTATTTATTTATTTGAGACAGAGTCTTGCTTTATTGCCTGGTAGAGTGCTGTGGTGTCAGCTTGACTCACAGCAACCTCCAACTCCTGGGCTCAAGTGATCCTCCTGCCTCAGCCTCCCAAGTAGCTGGGACTATAGGCATACGCCACTATACCCGGCTAATTTTTTATATTTTTAGTTGCCTGGCCAAACTTCTTTCTATTTTTTTTAGTAGAGATGGGGTCTCACTCTTGCTCAGGCTGGTCTCGAACTCCTGACCTCAAGCAATCCTCCCACTTCGGCCTCCCAGAGTGCTAGGATTACAGGCATGAGCCACCGTGCCTGGCCAATGTGGTCATTTTAGATGATGCTGTCAGGCTTTGATTCACCGCTTAACTGCTGGTCAGCAGTTATTACTTCATCTTCCTCATTCCTCATCCATTTGCAGACTGCTCTCCCCATCTCCTACTTTGTACCAGTGGAACATCTCTGCTGCTGATGACAGTATTCATCTGTTTAAGGACTAACTCTTGAGTTCCAAAGATGAACTAGAAGCAGTTTCTTTGTCTTCAAGGTTGGACTTAAAACTTATATTTTATGGGTAGATAAAGCAGAAACAAGAAAGCCTCAGTTCGGGCAACGTCAGTGTGAATACAGAGAAGGGTGTTTTGGAGGCAGTGTTGGCAGGATTGGTTCTTGGGGTGGGAGTTGGGGTGTGAGGAGTGAGGCCCAGCCTCTAGCCGGAGGAACCGTGTGGGTCACAGCGCTCTGGTGGAAGCGGGAATGGGCAAGACTGGGCCAGCTGGGAGGAAGGCAACAGGTCAGTGAAGAGGTTACCGCTGGAGTGAAACTCAGGAAGAAAACAATTCAGATAATCTGCCAAAAAGAAGACTTTATATAATCTATAGATTTTACTTTCCTGCCCAGAGTTATCAAATAGTATTAATAGTTACCTAAGGCTTATCAAAACTCATTCACTTGAAGAATGACCTTAAATTACCATATTTGGGATTTAAGACACACACACACACACACGCATGCACGCACACGCACACACACACACTCACGTTTAATGCCATCCTCCTGAGACCCAGAAGCGAAAAAAGAGGAAGTGCCCTAGGGAAAGAGAGGAGTTAGCAGTTAGAAGAGTTAGGAGTTATAGTTTTTCAGCACTCCAGAGGTGCATGTCCTGGCGAAGGAGAACAGTTGTCTGGACATCCTTTGAGTCCCCAAGGACTCTTCAGTGAAAGAGCCCTCTGCCAGCAGGTCCCAGCACAGACCCAGTGTGCATCCTGTTGCCTCAAGCTGTCAAGAAAACTTCCCTCAGCCCTCCCTGATGGGGTCACTGGAAACCTGGGCTGAACTGCCAATGCACAAGGCACACCCTGACACTGACGTGATGGCTAAGAGCCACCCACATGCTTCAGCTTCAAACAAGCCCCTGGAGCTGAGACTGAAACATTAGCGAGCTTTATTAACTGAACAGACTTCGTACAGTTTAGCAGACACCTGATAAGGGAAGAAAACATCTCATTACAAAGAATTCCCCAAAAGACCCTAAGTCCCCATAAAAGGGGGTTGTCCTAGGGGTGACAGAGACATAAACTTCCATAAGTGTCTTGACCTCTTTAGAAATGCTGGTTGAGACAGAAATCAAACATATTCTTATTCCTCTCTAGAGATTCCGTACTCAGGTATAAAACTTTCACGGGCAAATTTAAGGAAAATGAAAAACTATTTCTACTTGTGATTCCCTTCCCAACAACTTTCTTTTTTTTACAAGAAAATGACTGTGTTCTGATGGGATTTTTGTTTTAATGGTGAAAGGAAACTATAATCATCATTTTCAGAGACCCCCTGTGGACTTTAACAACAAGATGCCATGGGAAATAGGCTATTTTTTCTCGGAGTAAAGTCCCAATAGGTTCTTTATTTTGAAATTTTCTGCTTGCTATTTTTAGTTAAAAATAACTTTTATTTTCATATTACTACATTTTTATGTATTGAATTTGGAAAAAATTTAAATATAATAGACTCAAAGAAGAAAATTAAAATCACCATTACTCTATTACTTAGAGATAATCATTAGGTACAACATGGCATATATCTTTCTTGATGCATGTATAAATAATTGTTTTATTTACAAAAATGAGAAAATACTGTTTTATTCTTATATTGAAACCTGTTTTTTTCCCAGTTATATCACAAACATATTACCATGCATTAAAAATTCTTTTGCAATTTTCCTTTTGCAAAACTTCGATAGATTTTTCTACTGACTGCCTGCCATCCCACTTTATGAATGTGTCCTGCTTCATTTAACCAATCTCCTCGGGCTGAAAATTTGGGTTTTTTCTAACTTTTTTCTATCACAGCCACTACCATAATGACGCTGAATATCTTAGCAACTAAACCTGTGTGTGCAATCTTATTTATCTCCTCAGGATAAGGGCTTATCAATAGCACTCCTGAGTCAAAATACATACACACTTTTCAGTGCCAGGGTTAACCTTCAGAAAGGCTGCAAAGCTCTGGCAGCACAGAAGAGTGCCATTTCTCTGCAGCTTCACAAACACTAGATGTTTCTGGTTGAAGGTTCAAAGCAATAGTACCTCAGCACCTCACTCTGCTTGCCCCAGCTGATGAGATTTCTCCTTTCCCCTCACCGCGTCTCTTCCTTTGCTGTGTCCCTGTTCTGCAGAGACAGCACAGTGAGGAGGTCAGGAGCACAGGTACAGGCTGGCCCAGACCACCTGGGCTCCACTTCTGTCCCACTCATCAGCTGTCTGAGCTAGAACAAGTAATTGCACCTCTCTTTCCCTGTCTGTAAAATAGGGATAACATGGAACTAATAGAGGCATTGTAAGAATTAACTGAATTTATAGTACACGCAAAGCACTGAGAACAGTGCCTGGCTTGTGGTAAGCACTTCATAAGTATTAGTTATTTTTTGCCCATTAAAAAATAGATTTAGTACAAAACCAAAAGTGAACCCTAATGGAAGCTATGGACTTTGGGAGGTAATGATGTGTCAGTGTCAGTTTATCAATTGTAAGAAATGGATTAGTGGGGGTGGGGAGGATGCTGATAATGGGGAATGCTGTGAGTGTTTGGCGGCTTGGATATGTGGGATATCTCTATACCATCCTCTCAATTTTGCTGTGAATGTAAAACTGCTCCAAAAAAAACAAAGTCTTGTTGGGCATGGTGGCTCACACCTATAGTCCCAGATACTAGGGAGGCTGAGGCAGGAGGATCACTTGAGCCCAGGAGTTGGAGGTTGCAGTGAGCTATAATAACGCCACTACACTCTAGCCTGGGAGACAGAGCAAGACCCTGTCTCAAAAAAAAGGGGGGCCAGAGGAGGTCTTAACTAATTTTCTGTTTAAAAAGCAAAACTTAAGAGACCACTTCATTAAGGATGATATACCTTTACCATATACTTTGCAAATATTTGCCTTGTCTTCCTTTTTTAGAATTTTTCATAATCTTTTTTTTTTTTTTGGAGGCAGCGTCCAGGCTAGAGTGCAATGGTGAGATCATAGCTCACTGCAGCCTCAAACTCCCGGGTTCAATCAAGTGATCCTCCCACCTCAGCTTCCAGAATAGCTAAGACTATAGACATGTGCTACCACACCCAGCTAATTTTTAAAATTTATTTTTTGTAGAGGGTGGGTTTCACTGTGTTGCTCAGGCTAGTCTCAAACTCCTGGCCTCAAGCAATCCTCCCACCTTGGCCTCCCAAAGTGCTAGAATTACAGGCATGAGCCACAACACCCAGCCCATAATATAGTCTTTACTTGAAAGGTTTGACAAGAATAGGGAAGAAATGATACTATTTTGTCCAAATGGTAGCACTATAAATTTACTACTTGTGTCTCATAAAAGATTTGATCAGGTAAATAACCTCAGGACAGAGAGGCCAGAATTCTTTTCCTTCTTGGGAGTGAGGAGGGAATATCCTAACCTTGAGTGTACTGACTCAGGACAGTACTTACTATTTTCTTCCTTCTGACTTTCCCATCATCTAAAAAGAGACTATTTATAGGGACTAGTGACTGTTTTCAACTATTAGAAAGGCAATGGTGTAGAAGGAAAAAGGAATGTAGTTGCTCTTATTATTCCAAAGGGTAAAAGTTATCAGGAAGTAAATTTAGGCCTAATCTAAGAAGGAACTTTTTAACCACCAACAGGAGCTGCCTGGGAGGTGGCGGCTCCCTTGAATAAGGGGATTCAAGCAGGAGTTGCACGTGGCGCAGAGATGACTGCATCAGGTGGAAGCCCAGATTAGATGAACATAATGTTTCTTCGTAATTTAAGACTTATTTTCGTCTAAATTCAGTCCATGCTAATATTTCTGGCTCTCTAATTGCCTGATCAGAAGCTTTATCAGCCATGTATATTTCTCCCTCTTCTTTCCACCAGACTAATAGACTCCCTGGGGGAACTCCTGAGGCAGTGGGGTGTCCAAGACAGACAAGGGGAGCACTGGTTTTACTTTTGAGCATCTGTCTTTGGCCAGATTGTTCTATGTTAAATGTACATAGTCAACAATCTATGTAAATCCTAGACCCTAGATAGTATTCTGTGCCTATCTCAAATTAGGATAACGGAAAGGTAAATACAGAGTCACTGCTAAAGCATTGTGACTTCTAGGTGGGGTTGTGTTAGGCTGTGACCCATCCTGTCTTTCAGGGCCTGCATGGTGATAGCTAGAGCTTGCTATTTCTTATTCTATTATTCTCCTGAAAATGGATACCATCTCAAGGAATGGATTATCTTTTTTTCCTCTTTTTCTTATTTTTCCTTTTTTTAATAGGACATGAACAATTCTTGCTTCAAAGGATTATCTTAATTCAAGTCCTGGGAAGAGCTTTTGACAGAGCTATCCCTACAGAATAAGAAATGGGGGCAATCAGATTGGAACCCACAAATGAGGCAGTTGCTGAACAGTAGGGTGCAAACCTGCAAAGGAGCCTGCCCAGAAGCACATAATTGAAAGCAGCCATCCCCACCCCCATTATCAAGAGGCCCTCCCTTTCACATTCTGTGCATTTCTCTTTCCTTCATTTAGATCTGATCATCTAACATTAAAATGTAGTTAGAACACTCCTCCCCAGCTCTGAGTCCTCTGGGAGTATCATACAAATGTAAATTGTCATTCTCTCAACTGCAGTCATTACTGCAGCCCAGAGCCCCAGGGCTCCCCTGAGCAACCCTTCATCTGGTAAACAAGACCGGTAAAAACCCAAAAACATTTCTTGACTAATCACAAACACTCTAGAAAACAACCTCTTGGAAAAGCCCACCCTCCCTGTGGTGGCATCTGGGCCTGGCCCTGGTCCTTCATCCCCCCCTCTCTGGTGCTCTGGCTTTCTGTCACTCACACCCCTAGGTGGTCATCTCACCAGTGGAGAATCCTTAGCCTTTGATTAGCACTGGTTGCATTTTTATCAGCTCTATTTCCAAATTCCTGTAATTTCCACTTCCTCCAATTAGTATATTTCAGCCCATTCTCTTCCAGCAGACTGGGGACAGAGACATCACCCACACAGAAATAACAGTCTTCTTGCTAATAAATAAGATGATATTTATTGGTTAGGGTGAGCTCCAACCCCATTTTTCCAAGGCCTTAATAATTAACTTAGTTAATCTTATATTCTAATTCTATCCTGAATTGGATGCCATCTCAAGGAAGAGACTACCTTAAATCAAGTTTCTAGGAATAATATTTTGATAGAGTTTTTTTGTTTGTTTTTTTTTTTTTTGAGACAGAGTCTCATTCTGTTGCCCGGGCTAGAGTGCTGTGGCATCAGCCTAGCTCATAGCAACCTCAAACTCCTGGGCTCAGGCAATCCTTCTGCCTCAGCCTCCTGAGTAGCTGGCACTACAGGCATGTGCCACCATGCCTGGCTAATTTATATATATATATATATGTTTAGTTGTCCAGCTAATTTCTTTCTATTTTTTTTTTAGTAGAGACGGGGTCTTGCTCTTGCTCAGGCTGGTCTCAAACTCCTGAGCTCAAACGATCTGCCCGCCTTGGCCTCCCAGAGTGCTAGAATTACAGGTGTGAGCCACCACGCCTGGCCTATAGAGTTTTAATAATCTAATTCAACTTAAGATGTTGAACAATGCATGATGCATAAATAGCTTTCCAATTTATTTCCCACTCCCCACCCCCCAAAATGCTTAGATTTTAAGAGGGCTCTTCCCTTTAACCCAAAATGTGTACTGCAGGACAGTGGTTCTATGAACTCCTTCTCCAAATTAAAGTCTCCATGGTGAGAAGTTCTGAAGGGCATTAGTCATATTACATAACGGAGCGTAAGAAGTCTCAGCTTTGTTTATTCCAATATTTCTCAGACTTACTTGACCATGGAAACTTTTGTGAAGACAGCGCATAGCAAGGTACCCAGTAGGCACTCAATGAACATCTGTCAACGAATAAACAAACCTTCCAAACACTACACATTGGGAGATGCTGCTTTAAACCAAAGGACTAAGTAGTATGGTGATATTAAATACAAAATTTAGGAGATATATTTTTGAGTAGACGGCCTCGTGCTACTGCTTCAAGTCACGTACAAAGGTCAACATGCCCACAAAGTCAGCCCTACTTTGGTATAAGCTCAGTTCCACTAGAATGTAAACTCCTTGAGGGAAGGGATTAATTAATGCTTAGGGGATGAATAACTTAACAAACAAATATCACTCTTAGTATTAGAGATTCTCCTAGCTAGAAGAAATACTTGGAAGTCATCTGTTCCAGGCCTTATACTATAGTTGAAGGAACTGAGACCCATAGAGAATTGCGTGGTTTGCCTAAAGTCACACACTGAATTAGTGATAAATGATAAGGTTATGACTATTCTTCCTAAGATAATGCCTAACGCAAGGGCACTAATGCAGTCATCTTGGTTTGTTTTAAACTACCTCCCAGTACCATACTACTTATAAAGCAACTTCTTCAAGCAGGCAAACGCTGCATGCGTGCGTCATCATTAACCTATAATTAAAATACTAACAATTATAGTCCAAACGTATGTTTAATATTGTTAGCTCCCAGAACAGGAATGTTCAAAAGTCTTGGGGATTTTTAACTTTGGTACTATCACTTTAACAATTATTTAACAATCAAATTATCCAGAGATTTTTTTTTCCTTCATTTTATGGAAGCTTTTTTCCCCCTCCTCCCCCTTAAGTTCTTTGAAAGCTCAGAAGAACTCATATCTTTTCCCTTCTGAAACTGACTTGTTCTCCAGGGAGTGGTGGGAGGTTTGTTTTGCTAGCATAAGAATGAATGATTCCTTGACAAACTTGGGCCTTGTCCTGGTAAAAACTGAAGAGGGATAATTGGTCTGATTGCTGGAGTATTGAATTGGTTTACAGCTCCCTAATCTATCCCTTCCAATTTTCTTTTTCTTTCTTCTATAAATTTCCTTTATTTTAAGTGAGCAAAGATCTTTATGCCATTGGACAAAATAGAAATTCATCTGTTTTTTAGAGTAGTTCTACAAACTCATTTTTGCAATAAAATAAACCACTATCTGTCAAGGCACAGGCAAGAGGAATGCAGAGATTTAAGAATACTATACTTGCTTCTCTTCAACTTTAGTAGCAGAAGCGGGACTGTTCTCATAATGCTTCTGACAATTATGTTGCCTTAAGCAATAGGATGCTGGGGACCCAATATACAAGCCTTAAAGTGCCCCTCAAGATGTTTCATCTTCTCAGCTCAGGCACGACGTTCTCTGTGGAACTGCGCCAAGCATAGAAGCATGCTGTTCACCCCATTCTGCACACGGGGCAGTCCAAAGACAGCGATTTCGACTAAGTTCCTGCAGTCCACTGTGTTCACCATCAGCAGGGCCTGGCTCATCCACTCCATTTCTGGAATTACGGCCTGGTCTGGGCCAAAGATCTCCTGTCTGCCTGCCATGCCTCCAGGTAGAACACCAAAGGGTCTCCCCTCCCTTCCAATTTTCTTAACCTCACAATTGCCAAATCCAAATAAATAAAAGGTCATGTAGTATGATTTTAGGAGCAACAACTTGGCTCTTATGTCCAGAAATATTTTCTCTGTTATTTTCTCCAGTTGCTAAATTCTACAAAAAGATTTTAATAATTCAGATTAAAGTTTGACCATGCCTTCCAATTCAGAAAAATATGGTCTATAAAAGTTGGGAATTTGGAGTAGCGGTTAAGAGCACAAGCTTTAAGCCAGAAAAGAAAAGAGTTTGAATTCTAGCTTTGCCATTTGTTTTTTTGTTATGTTTTTTGAGACAGAGTCTCACTCTGTTGCCCAGGCTAGAGTGCCGTGGCGTCAGCCTAGCTCACAGCAACTTCAAACTCCTGGGCTCAAGTGATCCTCCTGCCTCAGCCTCCTGAGTAGCTGGGACTATAGGAGCACACCACTATGCCCAGCTAATTTTTTCTGTTTTTAGTAGAGACAGGGTCTCACTCTTGCTCAGGCTGGTCTCGAACTCCTGACCTCAAGTGATCCTCCCACCTCAGCCTCCCAGAGTGCTAGGATTACAGGCATGAGCCACCGCACCCATCCTGCCATTTGTTAAGTGTAAAACTGTAGGTATATCATATCAGCCTTTATTTCCTAACCTGAAAAATGGGAACAATGTAATATCTATCTCATGGAAATGCTACAAAGATTACAATACAACAGTGCATGTAAAGTGATTAACACAGTGTCTCACTCAGTAAATAGTGGCTGTTGTAATCCCGGTGAATATCTCTTTCTGTCTCCATATTTTGCCAAATTGAGGAAAGAAGCATTCCAAACACCTAACTCCAGCTAGGGCACATTACTGACCAGAGTCATGAATGTTCTTCAGCCTTAAAGTTGAATCCACTTGTCATGTTTTCCAACCTTGAGGACATGCCTATAATCCTAGCACTTTGGGAGGCCAAGACGGGAGGATCTCTTGAGCTTAGGAGTTCCATGAGTGAGGCCCTGTCTCTACTAAAAACAGAAAAAACTAACTGGGTGTGGTGGCACCTGTAGTCCCACCTACTTGGGAGGTTGAGGTGAGAGGATCACTTGAGCCCAGGTCAAAGCTGCAGTGAGCTACAATCACACCACTGCACTCCAGTGTGGGTGACAGAGCAAAATCCTCTCTCTAGAAATAATAAATAAGTAAAAATAGAACCTCCATATTGATAGAAAGTAAGAAACATAATTCTAAATAACTCATGGATTAACAAAAAAGAAAACAGTGGAAATTATAAACTATTTTGAACTGAATGATAATAAAACTATTACATATAAAGCTAGTGAGATACAGCTTAAGCATTATTTGGGGAAAAATTCTATAGCCTTAAATACTATATTAACAAAGAAGAAAGACTGAAAGTTAATGAGTTATACATCTATCTCAAAAGATAGAACAGAAGTAGCGGAAAACACTAAATGAAAGTAGAAGGAAGAAAATAATACTTGTATAGATAAGAGCATACATTAATGGAATAGAAAACTAACACAAAATAGAGAATCAATAAAGCCAAAAATTGGTTCTTTAAAAAGATTTATGAAGCTGATAAATCTCTGATGAGACTGCTCAAGAAGGAAAAAAAAAAAAAAGAGAACAGGAACCAAAAAAATATATTTGGATAGCAAAAAGAGCCATCACTACAATTCTTGCAGACATTCAAAAAAATAACAAGAGTATACTTTAAATAACATATGTAAAAGATTTGAAATTTTTGGTGAAAAACAAAACTGACACAAAAAGACATGGAAAACCTGAATTGTCCTATAATTATAAAAGAAGTCAAATCTATAATTTAAAACCTTCCCCAAGTGAAAATTCTTAAGCCCAGATGGCTTTTCCTATAAATTCTATCAATATTTAAGGAAGAAATAAAACCAATTTCATACAAACTCTCCCAGAGAAGTGAGAAAGAGTACATTACTCAACTCATTATATGAGGCTATCATAACTTTGTACCAAAATCTGTCAAAGGTATTACATGAAAAAATTTAAAATTACAGGCCAATATCATTCATAAACACAGATGCAAAAATGCCAAATAAAATATTGCCAAACTGATTCTAAAAAGATATTAAAAAACTAATGCATTAGGACCAATTTGAGTGTATACTGTGAATGTTAAATTGGTTTACTAAAAAACAATATTATCTTACACACTAACAAAATAAAGGAGAAAAATTATATTATCATTTCAAAAATGCATTAAAATGTTTGGTAAAATTAACCTATGCAAACATATTTAATAGAGGAATGTTGAAAATTTTCCCTTAGAAATCATGAACAAGGAAAGATGCCCACCCTCACCACTTGTGTTCAACATGGTTCCGGAGGTGGTGATGCTGGTGGTCTCGGAACTGCAAAGATAAGGAGGGGTTTGAGAGTGGCATTGCTGATAAGGATCCATAGCTCCAGTGACGGCAAAGTTTAGGTGCACCTCTGGAACAGGTGGCTGAAAGAAAGAAGTGAACACTGGGAGTGGAGATGAAGGAAACTTGAGGCTAGAGTTTTATACGGATTATTCAGATGGGCACTAAAGTCAGTCAGGATGATAGAGGACATGGGCTACAATGAAAGGCTACACCTATCTTTGCCAGAACCTTCAATTATAATAGAAGTGACCCAGATTTAAGCAGATGGCATGGATGGGGAGAGGTAAAAACTAACAAAACCGAAAGGCCAACCCTCAAAGGCACAAGGAGTTTTATACTAAGGTGAGGTGTGATGATTTGAAAAGGCTGGTGGTAATGAAGAACCAAGAGAACACTGATCTCAGGTCCTTATTATATGGGGTTTGTATAAACAAACCACCTCTACCCTACAGCTCTGGAGGGAGCCTTCCATTAAGAAAAGGTTTTAGGCTGGGCACTGTGGCTCCCGCCTATAATCCTAGCACTTTGGGAGGTTGAGGCAGGCGGATCATTTGAGGGCAGGAGTTCGAGACCAGCCTGAACAAGAGTGAGACCCCGTTTCTACTAAAAATACAAAAATTAGCCGGGCCTGGTGGTGGCGCTTGTAGTCCCAGCTGCTCGGGAGGCTGAGGTAGGAGGATCACTTGAGGAGTTTGAGGTTGCAATGAGCTATGATGATGCCGCTGCGCTCCAGCTTGGGTGAGAGAGCAAGACTCTGTCTCAAAAAAAAAAAGGTTTTACCTCAGATCAGATGATGTGGGCAAAGCTCCCAACATAGTGCCTGGCACACAGGAGGTGCTCAGTGACTATGTTAGCTAAAAGGCAAGAGGGGCCCTGACACAAAAATCTGTCAAGAGAAGGGAAGCAGACACCAGCAGGAGAGTGAGGAAACAGTTAGGGGGCTTACATTCTGGGTGGGGGAGAGAAGGACAGGGATGGGGAGAGTGGCGGAATTACCTGGCCTAATGTCAGGTTCCTAGCAGGGTCGAACTCTTTGGGGATAGTGTCCGGAAGAGTGACATTAGAGTCAGGTTCTGTCTCTCTGGGGAGCTTGTGAGGGCTGGGACATTTACTCAGTTGCTAGGTTCTATAGTGTCTACTTGAGGTATGTCTCTCACATTCCTTTTTTCCTTTCTAGTTCCATTACCATCATCCTGATTCAGCCCTCTGTGATTTCTTTCCTGGACTACAGAGTCTTCCAACTGATTTTTCTGCCCCCATGTCATTTCTTATGCATGACTTCAAAATGAATCTTCCATAATTTACCTGCTCCAAAATCTTGAGTACCTCCCAACCAAATAAAGTTAAATCTCCTCGCTTAATGGTCAAGACCTTCTACAATATGCAGAGTTCCCATTTACTGTTCAAGAATCAGTTTCTCATTTTGTTTTTGTTCACACTATTCCTCCTCCCTGGAACACCGTCTCTGATTTCTGCTCGTCAAAACCCCATTCTTTTGTTAGGTTCGCTTCATCTTCATACACCAGCAAGCTTACAGAGCCCCTGTCCCTCACACACAGCCAAGGGTAATATTGAAAACATTTTACCACTGACACACCATAGTAACACCTAATCAGAACAACTCTGGCTGTAGGTAGAGGAGGCCTCCAGGGTCCCTGCCATGGTTGGGGTTAACCCACTGTTTTGGGACTTGGGGAGGCCTGTGGGTTCCAGGGGAGGGGGCCAGAGTGGCATGGAGCAGTCGGAGGCTCAGGACAGAAGTATTTCAATATTTTCACTATGGGATAGCAGTGCCTATGGGCTGAGCATCCTCATGCATTCATCCTCTCGGCAACTTCCCAAGGGTGTTTTGGACTTCTTCTGTGGCGTCAAGCCTGTTCTACGTTGTATATAAATGGGGCACCCTTGTCTCTCTCCTTCACCCACTCTGCACCAAGTTTATAAATTTCTTCAAAGACATCCTCTCATCTTTGTACCCTCTGCTACATCTTGCAGATCACAGACTCTCAACAAATGTTTCTTCTGGATAGAAGGAGAGGAAATGTTCCACTTTCAAATGTCAACAAAGTAAGGTGCCTAAGGAAAAGGGAAAAGATAAATACTTTTTAATGAATGCCTACTCTTTAAATGTTATGTCATTTCACTCTTGCAATAAACCCGAGAAGTCAGTCCCTTATCCCCATTTTACAAATGGGTAAATAGAGGCTTAGGCAAGTGAAGTCAGCCGAGGGTCACCCAGCTGGAGTGGCAGAGGTAAGGGGGCTGTCCAGTTTTTCTCACCCCAACTAATCATAGCTTTTTAAAAGCTCATATGCCTCTTCCATAGGGTATTTTAAAAATTTTATTCTATGGTTTAAATCAGAGATTATATGGAATTTACATGATTGATCTAGTAGCTCTTTTCAAAATATGCTCACTTCAGGTGTGTTATTTATCCTCTTGAAGATAAGTTCATGAGGCCAAGCAAGGTGGCTCAGGCCTGTAATCCTAGCACTTTGGGAGGCCGAGGCAAGAGGATCACTTGAGGCCAGGAGTTCAAAACTAGACTGTGCAACATAGCGAGACCCTTTATTACAAAAAAATACAAAAATTAGCCAGGTGCAGTAGCATGCACCTGTAGTCCCAGCTACTCAGGAGGCTGAGGCAGGAGAGGAGGATCACTGAGCCCAGGAGGTTGGAGGTTGCAGTGAGCTATGATGACGTCCAGGTGACAGAGCAAGACGCTGTCTTAAAAAAAAAAAAAGATAAATGAATGAGAACAGTTCTCACACCAGACTATAGCCTAAGTGAGAATTCACAATGGGTTTAGTGGAAATCCATTTAGTCTTTTCAATTCTTTTTACCACCATTTTCTTTTTCATCAACTCAGTTGCATTTGATGGGGTTCTTTTGAAAGAGATCTCTTTCTGAATCTTTGCAAAAGGGAGAATTTCAGCACAGCCAAAAAAGTATAAAGGGAAACCATTTTAATTTTTAAATGCATGCCATTATTAGCCCTCCTTGCATCAGCTTCTTCTAATTATGCAGAAGTGCATACATCTGACAGAGTGCCTGGCCCTGACTCATGACTTACTAATGAGATCATATTTTTCATTACAATTCCAAAATCCCATCAATCTTTTCTTAATTATTTTTAAGTGAATTTGCTGCTTTAGAAAGAAAAGGGCGTATGTGGCACTAGCAGAAACTAGGAAAGTTTCATGTGATTTCAATTTCAGAAACTTTGTTGGCAAGATGGCCTGTAACTGTTGCCAATGTTAATAAATCAAATTTCAATGTCTAGGAATGGGTTTAATGCCATGGGCCCTCCCCCTGCCATGTACCAGAACTCACTCTCAGATTCAATGGATCCACCCTTCAAGCATTGCCACAGCAAAGCTCCTTCCAAATAGCTCTGCCAACACATATTATAGTCTTCAGTACAAGCAGGGGTAATATTCCAAATGTTTAACAACGGATACTAGCTGTAACTCTGAAACAGGGTCCTGCACCCCAGCTATGCCAGACTTAGCCTTTCAGCAGCTGGGTTTTAGGAAGCTCCAGGAGATCCCTAGAGAGGGGCCAGGGCAGATTTTGGGGGGTGGGGAGAGGTGGAGCTGCATCTATTTGACGACTGGGAGAGATGTATTTAAATATTTTAATATGCAACATGGCGCAGCACTTACCAGTATCAAGCCCCCAGTAGCAGCCCAGGCATCCCAGCAATGACCACCTCCTAAACCTGGGTTAGACTCACCTTTCTAGTCCTGCAGTGAGTGGTAGTGGTCGTGGTGTTTTTTCAGTTGTGTCTAACACTCTGGAGGAGCTTTCAGCAGCAGCGTCACACCTGAAGTGTGCTCCCAGTCACCTTCCACCTTCTAATGCCGTCAACCGCAGTACCCGTCGGTCATCTGCTCCCAGCCCTCGTGCAACACACGCTGCACATGCGCGCTGAGGCGTATGCAAATGAGGGGAAGACCACGGTGGTAGCGAACTCTGCCTTCGGCTCTGGCCAATCCTCACTGTCCATACCAACTTCTGTATTGTCCCCATGACATCCGGAACCTTAAAAATGAAAGTCCAGTTATCTGATTACAGATTAAAGAGTTTAATTTATTTTATTTATTTATTTATTTTTTTGAGACAGTCTTGCTCTGTTGCCCGGGCTAGAGTGCCGTGGCGTCAGCCTGGCTCACAGCAACCTCAAACTCCTGGGCTCAAGCGATCCTCCCGCCTCAGCCTCCCGAGTAGCTGGGACTACAGTTGTGTGCCACTACGCCTGGCTAATTTTTTCTATATATTTTTAGTTGTCCGATTAATTTCTTTCTATTTTTAGTAGAGACAGGGTCTCGCTCTTGCTCAGGCTGGTCTCGAACTCCTGAGCTCAAACGATCCACCTGCCTGGGCCTCCCAGAGTGCTGGGATTACAGGCGTGAGGCACCGCGCCCGGCCTAATTTAAATTTTTTTAAAAATTTAAAGCCGATGTTTCATGTCAACATTACATTTTGTAGCTCTTGAAAGTTCTAGTAACCCCTCGTGAACAAGAGTGCAGGAGGAAGTCCAATCTGTGAGGAGAAAGCAGGCCGGCATCCTTCCTGCCTTCCGGCGAGGCTCTCGGCGGGCGGGGCAGGGCAGTGACGCGTAGCAGCGCCATGATCCTACCCATGGATGGCAAGCCCCCGAGTCCCTGATCTTGGCAGCTCTGCTTTCGTCCACCCCCACATCAACCGCTTTCCTTTAATTGCAGCAGTTTCCTTTTTGTATGTGTCAATCTTATTTATTGTACTTCATGCCTAAGCTGGAGTTGAGAACGATGGCCTCGCCCCCACCTCTCAGAACTCAGTGCTGTTGGTAGAACTGTCCCAGGCTGGCAGGGGCCGGCACCCTGACAGGGAAGCCAGCTATCAGGACACAGGCCCTGCGTCTGTCCCCTGCCATGAAAGCAGAGTGAGCGCAGGGCCCTCTCTGCAGGAATGTGCCCCATCACGTCTTGGTGACGTCGCGGTGGGGCCAAGGAGTCACACTTGCTCTCGGAATCCATGCCCCAGGCCCAGCCTCCAGAGCCTCTCCTCCCAGGTCCATGTACTGTAATAACTAAGTCAACTGGAAAAAAAAATACTGAAGAGAAGACTAAGGAAAACCAGGGCATGGGGGCAGCCGGGGCCAGGAAAGAGCACACAGAGGTATAAAGGACCATTGTGCCGGACTCCTTGCACCGCCTCGCAGCACTTGGCACCCTGGGACTCAGAGGAGCCAGCAACGATCTGCCTTCTCTGGAGGGAGACCCTTGGATCCTGGCTGAATAAAGAACAACTTGGAACGTGGCAGGGGAGACTGGGGGGCCACGGCGGGGGACAGGGGCAGGCAGAGCCAAGAGCAAAGTGGAGTTAAAAAGGGGGCGGGGTGGGACTGGAGTGCATCAGACATGGAGACAGTTCCCTTATCTTCGTGTTGTTCTCGTCACCCCAGAACAACTGAGGCCCAATCAAATGCTCACTTTGACAGCTGTCAAACAGGAGGAGCAATTTTTCAAATGACTAATCAACGAGTATTAAAAGCATTTTCTTGCAGGAAGGGGAAGAATAGGAAAGAGACAGAATTCACTGCAGTGATGGTCCAAATTCTGAGACCATGATTTCAAGGCTTTGCCATTCACTCT
>RJWJ010033748.1:0-17717 GCA_004363605.1 Indri indri | reverse complement strand
ATTATCTCTCAAACCTGTCCTCTTCTCTCCTGTCACCATACACAGAGCCACCTCTTATCTCCCCCAGAGGATTTACAAATAGGCTCTTGACTGGTCTTTTTGTTTTCCCTCTTGCCACTGGAGTCCAGCCTTCAGCCAGCAACCAGAGTGATCGTTTATGAGACACAAAGCCATGTCATTCCTCTGCCCAACACCCTTTCAAGGCTTCCCATCATTCTTAGAAAAGAAACTTTAAGATTCCTCAATAAGGACTACCAAGGCCCTGTATGATTTTGCCCCCGCCTGACTCACTCATCTTTGTTTTTGACACTAACTGGAGTCTCAAGGTCTTTGTCACAGTGTCCCTTCTGTTTGGACTACTCTTCCATACCTCCTCCACCCACTGGATTCTAACCCAGCTCACTCCTATTCATGTTTTGAGTCTGACTTCAAGGGTATTTACTCTGGGAAGAGTGTCTCAGAACTCTTCCGAGACACCCCCCTCCACCCACATCTGAGTTAAAGCCCCATGTTACATACTTCCACAGAATACCACACTAAGTCCCAAAACAATAAATGTTGGCGTGGATGCGGAGAGTTAGGAATACTCCTATACTTCTGGTGGGACTGCAAACTAGTGCAACCTCTGTGGAAAGCAATATGGAGATACCTTAAAGAGATACAAGTAGAACTACCATTTGATCCAGCAATCCCATTACTGGGCATCTACCCAAAAGAACAAAAGTCACTCTATAAAAAAGACACCTGCACTCGAATGTTCATAGCAGCACAATTCATAATTGCAAAGATGTGGAAACAACCCAAGTGCCTATCAATACATGAGTGGATTAATAAAATGTGGTATATGTATACCATAGGGTACTATTCAGCTATAAGAAACAATGGTGATACAGCACCTCTTATATTCTCCTGGATAGAGCTGGAACACATTATACTAAGCGAAGTATCCCAAGAATGGAAAAATAAGCACCACATGTACTCACCAGCAAATTGGTTTCATTGATCAACACCTAAGTGCACATATAAGAATAACATTTATTGGGTGTCAGGCAGGCAGGAGTGGGGAGGAGGGGATGGGTATATGCATACATACTGAATGCAATGCGCACCACCTGGGGGATGGACATATTTGAAGCTCTGACTCGGGAGGGAGGGGGGTAAAGGAAACATACGTAACCTAAATATCTGTACCCCTATAATATGCTGAAATAAAAAAAAACTGTGATCAATTAATTGTTTGGCCAAATACTGGTTTGATATTTGTCTTTTCCCCTGGCCCATAAGCCAGGTAGAGCAGAGACCACACCTGTTTTGCCACAGCTGTTTGCCCAGGTGCCTGTATGGAATCATAGCAAACATTGCTCTCATCTCCATTTGGTCATTTCAATCTCATGGTAAACCAATGAGGTCTCTCACTTTATTAAACCCATTTTACAGATGTAGAATTTGAAGCACAGAGGTCAGATCCTCCCAACATCACCAGGTAGTAGGCATCTAGCTCCTGGGTCCTGTTTTTCATCACTGTGCTATGCTCACACAGGAGAAACATGATACACAGTTATTGAACAAGGAAGTTGATCCAGGAAAAATGGATCTAGAAATAGTTGGAAGAGAAGTGACCAGAAGATTCCAGGCATGGCCCACGGACCCAGCCCTCCAACCCATGGAGATGCTCCATCCTACTCAACACAATCTATCTTCAACACCCAGGAAAGACCCCAGCCCCATGATTCTTTCTAGAAATGCCTCTCTATGGAAGGAGCAAAACCTGAGAATGTGAACATGAGAAAGTTAAGACATGGGTTATCCCAGCAATGTTTCTCTCCCCGTTCTTTGCTCCCAACACAGTTTCTGGTTCACTCCACTTCCTTCAACATAAGGAAATGCAATAAATGTATAGAGTAGAGCCATAGTCCCCAAATTGTGCAACAAGGTGTCCTGGGTCACCATAGTGACCCTGCATATCCCTGCAGAATATTTTAATTTTTAGAAAGAGCCACAGACACTCAACAGCTGCCAGACACCAAGCGATACTAACTCAAGGTAGTTGACAGTTTCGACATTAGATCTTATGATTTCCTTTCAATTAGGTCATATCATTTTGAAGGTAGGTTTTCTGTGGTTGCTGTCATAAGAAGTAAGTACTGCACAAAAATCGTCATGGAAAGTGAAAGTGGCAGTGTCCAAGATATGAGAAGTTGTGCAGTGCCCAACAGGTATATGCATCCCTTTGGTAAGTAATTAAGATCATTCAAGAATGAAATAAAAATGTTTTTTCTTTCAGTTTATATATTTTTTCAAATGGCAACTAAGCTGTTAGGACATTAATACATATAAAGTTGTTTGACCCTAGCTACTCAAAAAAAAAAAAAAAAATTCAACCTTTAGTCCTTTCGGCCTGTGGGGACCTCTGGGGCAAGGTGTCAAAAGTATGATGGTTGAGGTTGACACACTATCATGACAGAGATATTAGACTCCCCTCAAACAGGACCCCCTTGGTAGGACACAACTGTCCCCTAGGGTGATATCGTCTTGACGGATTACTTTACAATGAGTTAAGGGGGAAGGGGAAGAACCAGGCCCAACCAGAGCCAGGCCCCACTGGGCTCCCAACACCCACGCTTCTCCCAGACGTGTGCACACATCCGTCTGCACACAGAGCCGTTGCAGCCCAGCCCTGAGACTTGAAGGACAGGTTTGTAATTGACAGTATCTCCGCTGCCCTCGGAGAGCACTGCCTCGAGCCAGAGGTCTCTCCACAACAGCAAAGAAAAGCTTCTTAACTTCCTGCGCTTCACGCAAGGCAGGGCCGTCTGTTATCAGCCGCAGATGGGAGCCTCAGCAGCCGCCCACTCTGGAGAGCTCGGTGGAAACAGGCTTGGCAGGTGGACAAAACGGACAAGATGACAAGCGCTGTTAAATAGCAACCCGCAGGTTGTTGTAACACATGCTTGGGACCTTCCTCCTCCTGGGCTCGCCGGCGCCCAGGCACGTGGACTGCATCAGAGGACGCAGCAGCGCCCCTCACCACCCCTGAGGCTGCCCTGCGGCCACCTCGTCCTCCCAAGCCTTCTGCAGAAACAGGAGCACTTCCGGCCCTCCTATGCTGTCTCCTAGGGGGTCTTCCCCTTCAAAGCCTGGGGTCCTCCCACAGAGAGAGGCAAAGCCCCACCAGAAGGGAGGCTTTCGGTTTATTTCGGGCACATGTGTTCACTCAGTCATTCCTATATGGGGGCCTATTCACCTTTCCAGCATCCTTTTTCTCAAGAATCTGGTGGGATATGCTCCTGCCCTGCACACCCCGAAAGGTAGTAAAGGTAATGAGGTGAGTGGTTGGGGGCCTTTTGGAGGTATAGAGTCCTCCATCCCACCACCCGATGGGCTGATGAGTTTAGATTTCTAATTTCCAGAAAAGGTGCTGTCCTGTTAGCCCCTTCTAACGTTCTCCCTTCTCCAATGCAGGAGGGCTTAGGGAAAGCTGCGGAGGCCCTCGTCTCTCCCCGCCCCACCTTGAAGGCCCTGGGTCTACCTAGTCAAGGGAGGCAAACCCGGGCCAGCCCTGGGCCGCCCCAGAGCCTGCAGCCCAGATCTGCTTCCTGCCTGGCGCAGACACGGAGCAAGGGAGAGAGGGCAGCAGCTGCGGGCAGCTCCGCATTCAGGTGGAGGCTGGCAGCCCGGCAGCCCCCCGGAGCGGACCCACTACCAGGAGTGTGTCGCCAGCTCCTTTCACCCGAGCCAGCGATGTCTGCCATATCGTCGTCCCCTCAGCTGTAGGACTTACTATAATTTCATACAGTTCTGTAGACAGATATTGAAAAGGCATCTGGAAAAACTGATAGTGTATCAAGGCAAAGACTTCACAAAAGTCATTTTTTAAATGTCCAGCTGTAGGTACCAGCGTGCAGTCCTCACGGGCGCACAGCAAGGTCCCCAAAGGCCTTTTTCCTGATCTTAGAGCGCCCCCTTTGGAGAAGATGCTCCTACTGCAACTGGCAGTGCCAGCTTCCCTCACCTTTGAGGAGCTCAGGGATGAGTTGCAGAACTTGGGAAAGGCAAGGGATGGAAGAGAAAAGGGGAAGGGGAAAGGGTGAAGAGGGGGGAGAGAGATGGAGCTGGCCTCCAGGATGCACCTTCCAATGTGCCGAGAACTACGCTATGCACTCGACATACACAATCTCACGAAAGCCTCACACAGAAAATCAGCCTGTTTATGAATGAAGACACCGTTGAAGGAGGCTTCCGACACAGGACACACAAGCTGCCAGGGCCATCGTTCTCTCCCATAACCAAATACAGTGCACGCAGTTTGTGACCCGCAGCAGCTCCCTCCCCATCTCACCTGCTGGACTCACAGTGAGAGGAAACAACCGCATTCAAGGCACTGACACTAGAAGTTTTGGGGGGCGTTGGCTGGAAGCGGAGAGTGCACTTGAAGTAACTAGTCAAGGGCAGGTTTTACCAGCGTTCATGTTCCCTGCATTTTCATCGTGCTATGCTTCCTCCCTGCTGTCAGTGAGAGTGAACAGGTGACAGCTGCCACAGCACGAAAACAGCCCCAGATTTAAAACGAGCAACATGCTCTGGCACAATAGAGCTTGGCCTCAGCACAGATTGGTCAGTGAGGGAAAAACTGCCGGGTTTTAGGTTTTGATCGGTATCCAGGAGGCAGCTTCAAGGCAGCAGAGGCGCTACCTTGTACAGTAGTTAGGGCTCTCCAGAGAAACAGAACCAATGATACAGACAGACTCGTCTATGTGTGTATGTATGTAACACGAGGAATTGCCTCACACGATTATGGAGGCTGAAAGTCCCATGACCTGCCGTCTTAAGCTGGAGACCGAGGAAAGCCGATGACATAGCCAGACCAAACCCCGCGCTGAGGACCAACGGTGTGAGTTCCAGTCTGAGGGCAGGAGCAGGCGAGAGAGGTCTCAGTTCAAGCAGAGAGAACCAATTCTCCCTTCCTCACCATATGCTCTGTTCAGGCCTCAGTGGATCAGATGACTCCCACCTACACTGGGGAGGGCCATCAACTGAGTCCACTGACTCGAACACTCATCTCATCTGTGAACACCCCCACAGACACACCCAGAATAATGTCTACTCAAATGCATGGGCACCTCCTGTCCCGGTTAGGCTGACACATAAAATTAACCATCATACCAGGTGATAACATGAAGAAGAACAGAGAGCTAGTCCAAAATGCAGGAAGAAATCCAGGATCTTGGGCTGAGAATCCGAGTTAGGAGCCAGGTGGGTGGCCAAGCACTGGAGACAGGAATACAGGAGAAAAAAGGCAGTTCTTTAAAAGGATCATTGAATGAGAACTTTGTGGAGTCACGGGCAAAGCAGGAGCTCTTATCTGGAAGTCTCTTAAAGACACAGCTATTTGTGTGGGTCTGGGAGTGCAGAGACCCAGGAGAAGGGCTGTGAGTGCTCGGAATGGGGTGAGGCAGGGATGGGTTAGGCAAGGCTTCAGACGGAACCCAAGGCTCTGTTTTGGAGTCTCTTGAAGGAGCCTGGGATGAGAACAGAGGAAGTTGCGCACTGAAGAATCTCTTTTGGTGGCAGCATGATGCCTCGTGGGACTGTACTTGAGTGGAAGCCCGTCTCCCCTACTGCTTCCTGGAAGGGAGCGAAGCTCAGGGCTGGTGTGCTGAGATCACCTCCCCTGTTCCACTGCCTCCACACCCCCTGCTTTCAGTCCTCTCAGCCACACGAGGATATATTCCACTCCGAATAGTAGAGAAGTCTCAGAAGGGTATTTCCATGCATGTCCTCCCCACATGAGACCCTTGTGAATGCCGGGAGGAGAGGGATAGTAAAAGATCTGATGCAGAGAGACAGGAGATTAGGTTGGGATGATCTCCAGGGGGCGAGCCTGGCGCCTGCTTCTGCTCCTCAAACTGCGGAACCCCTGTTTCTGTCTGGTGACGGTCTTCATGAGCCAATCACATCAGTGGGGGAAGACAGAGAAGGTGGAACTATTTTTAGAGGGGCAAAGAGTGGGGGTTCTTCTTCAGAAGAACCTTGCTGGGGAACCAGATATGGCGGAGGAGTCACAGTCTTTCCCGCCTCTCTGCTTGACCCAATGAGCTGAGTTGGCCTGAGTACTGTTCTGATAAAGATGAGGTCACTATTTGAGCCCTACATGGGCAAATTAGCCCTTCAAAGAAGAAAGCACTATTCCAAAACTCTGGACACCCAGAACCTCACCTATTAAATGTAAGACAATAAGTACTAAGTAATATTGTTGAAAACATTGTTTATCACCCAATACCTCTTAAATGAAGTGCTACATGAGAAGTTCCTTTAGGACAATTTTTTTTTAATTTCCTAAGAGTGGAGGATAGTGACAGTACATTTCCCCCTTTTAAGTGATGAATGGTACTGTGTTTCCTTTTTTGCCTTCGCTGCTGGGAAGCTCCAATCGGATAGTGTCAATTGCAACAAATGTGTTAGTTAATCCTTTGAATTAATGTATTTATTAATTTTCTTCTTCTCCAATCCTGATGTCTCTTTTTGTTTTCTACTTAGTTGTCTTATCTTAGATATCCTTTGTTGAAGCTTTTCAAACCATCTTAGGAAAGAAGTAGATGTTTCTATAAGAGGCAACAGACTATTTGCTGCACATTCATGACCGCAGCTAGAAAAGCCAGGCAAAGGGTCCATTTTCCTGGCAGGAGCCCACATTACATCAACGCCGTCTTCCAAGATAAAGGACAATCTTCCGTGCTCCTCCCCTGCCTCTTCCCCTGCCACCACCCTCACAAGGACAAAGTGTCGAGGGCATTCTTTAATCTCCTCTGTTTTAATTGGCGAGAGAAAGTGGTGCCACTCATCAGTGCTCTAAGTTGCAGGGATTTAATTAGATCTAATGACCAGATAAATGGAAAATTCTGAATGAGGACCTTTGGGGACTGAATGGTGTGAAGAGGACTATGTTGCTATATTTTCCTGCATTCATTGCCATGGCTAAGACCACAATGGAAAGAGAGGCAGGGCACCAGCAAGAGTGATGTGCGGAGGCTATTGAGAGCAGGTGGAAGTGAGGACAGGGGGGTCCTTCTTGGGGCCACGGCGACAAGGCACTCAGAGCAAAGGGTGAGGTGGGAGTGAGAACTCCCAAGGATGGATAGATTTGGACCCACCCACTGCCCCAATAATCCTTAGTTGATCCTCCCTCCCTGTTGGCCTGTTTCCCAGGCATTCTGTCTCACTATGACCCTGGCATCTTTCTCACCTTTGCAGAAGGCCACGGGCCTGGTCCTAGGATGGGTAGAGCTGTTCACTTGCCAGGCTTCCACCGAGCTGTTGCTGAAAACGACCTGTCTGCCTTTGACAAGTCACCTTTATCCAGCACGAGCAGGATCGTTTTGAATATCCTTGCGCTGTTGCTGAGGGCCTAGAGTGTCAGAGAGTTCTCTCCCCTCAAAGATCATCTGTCAGAGTTAGTATTCTAGTCCCAAGAACCCTGAGGGAAAAGTTCTGAGGGTGGGGAGGGAGTGTGGATACAGGGAATGAAGTCAGTCTACAAATACTCCAGATCTGACTCACTCCCAAAGGGAGCTGGATGAATTTCTCCCTGAAGAAAGGTCAGTCAAAGCTGCAAGTCTTGAGAACAGGAGAGAGAAGTTTTATGGAGTATCCACCATATGTCAAGCATTTGGTCAGATACTCATCTGTAATATCACTTAATTCTTGTAACGTTAGAGCCTAGTACACAATATGTCCTTAATAAGTCTATGAAAAACAGATGAATAATTAAATTACCCCAAGAGATATCACAATCCTTATTGCACAAAAGAGAAAACCAAGGCTTAGGGAAAATAAAGCTTGCCAAAGTTTACACAGCACTGGAGTTAGGATTTGAACCTAGGTCTTTCTATCTGATGCCAAAGATCAATCTCTTTCCAATTTGACATGAGTGCTAGACATTGACTACAGTCTTCTGTGAGTCCCTTTCAAACTAGGTTTCTGGGTAGTTTTATCTCATTAGACCTCAGTTTGCTCACCTATAGAGTGGACTGGTTGGGGCAGTGCTTTGTGATGAAGGAAGCAGCTGCTGTCTTTTCCTAGAGATCTAGTACAGCTGAGATCATTCGTATGGAGATGTGGCCCACCTGTCCTCGAAATCCAAAGCTCTGCATCTGGTGATAAATAGCATTAATGTGATACTAACTCTGTATAGCTCTCTGCCCCAGGAGATGAATTTACATATGTGCTAAAAGTGCTTCAGCAGTGCCCAACAGCGATGCTTTATTTCACTGTCTCTGGACACCTGATAGCAGCTAGGCCATTAAAGAAGCATTGCGTGTGCTCACGTGTGCGCGCACATGCACATGCACACACGGTGCACTGCAACCACTCTGGAAACAGTGCAGCAAAAGACAGACGGGGAGGTGGCGGGAGGGACCCATTTACAAATATCAATGGCAACCAACCCCTTGTTCCAACTCTCTGTGAGGTTCTAAGAGGTGCAAAAAGGACCTGCCAGGGTCATCTCATCCCGCTCTGCCTCAGAATTATCCAGATGAAAGCAGAGTTCAGGGATGATGTGACCAAACTGTTGTCCCCTCCTCTGCTTTAGTTTGGCCAAGGAAAGACCTTTTAAGGTTTGAAGTTGAAAACATGCTAGTCAGTGAGCCTCCTGCTATTTCCCAAAAGTACATTGCTCACCTCTCCCTAGAATAATAATCGTTAACTTTCACCGAGCAAATTATTATGTTTCAGGATCTGTGCTGAGGGCTTCACATAAATTATGCCATTGAATTCTCACAACAACTCTATGAAGTTTTACTCTTATTGTGCTCATGTTGCAGATGAGAAAATTGAGGCTTAGGAGATTAATAACATGTCCATAGCTACTCAGCTAGCTAATAATTAGCAGAGGAAGGTGTGAACCCAAGTCTGTCTGAGCTGTAATCACTGCACTAGACCACAGACTTCAGGGAGATGTGTATTTTTGAGGATACTAGAGTGCTGGAAGAAAATGGGATGGGTAAGGAGATTTGAGAGAAAGGAATTCCGCAGATTTTCTTACAATCATGTACAGTGTATCGTGGAGAGTACACAGTCTGCGTGAAGGTTGTGCTAAGTTTCCTAAGAGGCAGACAGGACAGTCAGAATTCTCTTCCATTCATTCATTCATTCATTCATGTTTTAATGCAGACATTCATCCAACATTTCCTGTACTATTCACTAAAAATACGAAATTAAATAAGATCTGGTCTCTACTGTCAGTAAGCTCATGGTCTTACTATGGGATGGACAGACTTGTAAATTAATGAGTGCACTACCATGTAATACATATTTTTTCCTAGATGGAAACTGTGCAGGCCCAGAGGAAGGGCATCTGGATCCAAATGAACTTATAGTGATGGAAGGAGCAAAGGGCTTTGAATCAACTGGGGAAAAAAACCTGGATTGAATCCTGTTTGATCTTGAGCCAGTTGAAGTTCTTTGAGCTCCACTATCATTTTTTGCAAGATAACAATAATGCCAATCTAATGATATTACCAGCCCTAAAAGAATTATGCAGGGGATTAAATGAGTCAATGTAAATGAAAGCACTATTATTCATCATTGTAATGGCAAAGATGGAAAATGTGGGAAAGGCAAGTATGAAAAGGCCTAAAGACAATGCAACGATTTCTATAATACAGGATTAGTTAGCAGTGTAATAATATAGATGTGGATGCTCCAAGGAAATGGGCTGACCTGGGACTTTGAAACCACCAGCCACTCTTTCAAGGGCTGAATTTCTCCATAGGGGATTTTGGAGGAAAAAAAAAAAAACATTGTCAGAAATTTGCACGTATGGTTCTTCCTAGGGTAGGAGAATTAAAAGGATAACCAATACTTTCCATTAGATCTCAGAGAAATCAATTAACCAACTCATAAATACCAACTGACCACAGTCACGTGCCCAGAATTGTAGTAGTTTCTATGTAGAATTTCAAAGAGCTCACAAGTTAATTGGAAAGAAAATAACATACATTAAATAACTAACTACCAAACCATCTGGGACTAACTCTGGTCACAGTGAGAGAAGGAAAAACTCAGTATAAATCCGAACAGTGAGAGATGCCTTCATGGAGGAGGCGAAACTGAACGAGGTCTTAAAGAAAGGCTGAGGACATGAAGAAGGGAGAGGAGAAGAGAATGAGAAGAATGAAGGGGAAAGGGAAAACAGAGAAGGGAGAGGGGAGGGAAACTTGGGGAAGAAATAATGAAGGAAAAAGGGAAAGGGAGGGAATGAAGGGAGGAGAGGAGGGAAGAGGGAAGAGAACAGCCCGAATAGAAGAATCTAGCATTGGCAGAGAAAGAAGCCGGAATAAACCTAGAGGGGTTCGGTTAGAAGGCTGTGGATGCAGAGTCAGAATTATATTCTACGCTAAGGAGTCCAGGTATGATGCTTCTGTTAGTTGGTTCGTGATAGGGGATTGTCACAAAAGAAGCTTTGATCTGTAGCAGTTTGAAGGCTGGCTGGGGGGGGAACCAAGAGCAGGAAGTAGAAAGCCCAGCTCGGAGCCTCCCTGTGACCTAAGCCATGTTCACGACCGCCTGCCTTGCGAGCACCCAAACAAGAGGGGTCATTTGAGGTAAAACTATAGGACTCGGGATATTGGGAAGAAAACGGGGAATGAAGAAGAAGAAAAAGTCAAAGAATCTTACAATATTCTACCAGTCTGGGAAGCCGGAAGAAAAATGGTGCCTCTGAGAGTGAAACATGGAGGGTTTGCAGAGAGGAAGCGTGATGATTTTAAGTTAGAATGTGTTCATCGGAGGCGATGGTGAGTCACTCGATCACGAAGACCGTAGGAGCAGCTGGGATGAGGAGGCTGAGGTAGCCGGGACAAGGTCGCGGCTGGAGATGCGCATGTGAGAGAAGTGCAGGGGGTGACGGCCAACAAGCTCTTAGAAGAAGAGGATGACAGACACAAGAAGAAAGCTATGGAACGGTCCTTAGAGAATCCTCACAAGGTCAAAGGCAGGAGAGAAATGGACCTTTAAAGAAGACAGATAAGGGGCAATCCCAGAGGACAGGAGGAGAACCCCAAAATCAAAGAAGGAGGGAATAATCAAGAATGAGGGAGTGGTGAATGGTGCCCCCCTGCAGAGATCAAGAATAATGGAGTGGAGATACTGTGGGTTAGCTCCAGACTACTGCAAAAAAGCAAGTCACACAAACTTTCTGGTTTCTCATTGCATATAAAAGTTATATTTACATGATACTGTAGTCTATTAAGTGTGAAATAGCATTATGTCTAAAAAGAAGTACATACGTTAATTGAAAAATATTGCTGAAAAATGCTGACACAGAGACACAAAGTGAACACACGCTATTGGAGAAAGGGCGCTGATAGGCTTGCTCCATGCAGCGTTGCCACAAACCTTCAATTTGTAAAAAACAGAATATCTGCAAAGCACAATAAAGTGAAGTGCAATAAAATGAAGTATGCCCGTATTTGTTTTGCAAGGGGAAATTTCACTCTAATTTGGGAACAAATGTCAGCTTGTGTGAAAACCGACATTGGGATATCAGGAAGTGGAGACATCGGCAAAGACCATAAGCTTGAAGGGTTTACCTGGAAAAAGGAAAAGGGGAAATTATAAGCTATAACAGGATCAAGCACAGGGCTTTCTGAGATATGGAGACTGTAGCACACGGAGAGAAAGCGGCTGAAACTGTGAGAGACGGAGGAACTAGGTGTATTTTGTAGAAGCAAAATCCCAGAGCGGATGGGGTCCAGAGTTCACGTGAAGCAGTTATCTTTAAATGAGAGAAAAGAAACCTCTTCCTTTGAAAATAAAGGAAAAAAGTCCACTTCAGAGACAAGGCTTTTACGAGGTGAGAATGAGGGTACACGAGATGTTCACAAAGATGGCTTTAATCTCCCACTGATCTGAAACGGCTGCATAGCATGAGTAAGAAAGAAACCTTTGATGGTTTAAGTTACTGAGCTTTTCAGATTGTTATCGCATCATAACCTAGCCTATCCTGACTGAATACGAGGAGAAAGTTGCCTCCTGAGATTAGGACAGCAGGGAGGAATTTTGGTTTTAAGGAACGAAAACGTTATGAAATAAAAACTGGATAATATCCAAGTGATTTTAAAAAATACTTTTCCCAACATGTGTTGTAAAAAATTTCAAACCTACAGAAAAGTTCAGAAACTGGTATAATGACCACCATAAATCCTTTGCCCAGATTCACAAGTTGCTGACATTTTGCCACATTTGCTTTGTCTTTCTGTATATAATATATATGGACACACACACAAACACATTCCCCTTTCTGTCTTTCTCTCTCTTTTATTTTCAAATTTGAAAGGAAGTAGTAGACATCATGGCTTGTCACTCTGAGCATTCTGCATGTCTTCTAAGAAGGACTCTTTCCTGTGGAACTAAAATACCACTATCATATAAAAAAATTTAATATTAATATAATAATTATATCTAACATACAGTTCATATTAAAATTTTCCCAATTGTCCTTAAATTTACATCCTAGGTGTCCCCCCTCCCCCATTTATGATCACACACTACATTTGGCACGTCTGTAAAGAAGGAAAGCGGTGAGGTAGGCTGGGAAGAATTTGGGTAGCCTCACTCTTTAACGAGCCACATTACCACTGTGGGGAAATAGGAGCTATCAGGTGTAAGACAACCTGCTTGGTTGGAGAGCACACACCTTCACCTGAGATTACTGGTAAACACATCATGTTGATGATGGTGATGATGATAAAAAGGAAGATGAATGGTGCATCTCATCAAAGGAAAAATGACAATTTTCAGATACCAGTGGACCAAGAAAGAAGAATTAGAAATAAGATTTGGTAATGTAAAAATTAATACTAATTAGACTCTTTATACCCTACCAAAAATGTTTAATTACCATGCGTTAAATAATCAGTCATTAAATCTATGCAAAATTAATTTGTTCTAAGTTCTCTACACATATATGCTCAATTTGCAAGTAGCACAAACAACTCCTCCCAACTTCAATTAATTAGAGCTGGCATTGGTAATGGGACATTTATTTACAGACCAGGTGCAATTAAAGAGGAATAGGCTTTGTTCACTCTAGAAAATGTTAATATTAAAAGGAATTTAAGATACGAGTGCTTGAGAAACTTAGAATCTCAGAGCCAGATGTGACCTTGGTGGTCATTTGTTTCAGTGGCTTCCTTTACATCATGAGGATCTATATAGCAGTAAAGTCAGGCCATACATTGTTCCCAATATTCCAAACTAGCTAACAGAAATGCTGGATTTACTTATGATAAAGCTGCTCAGGCTAGATAAAATACCAGCACTTTTTGTTTTGCCTTTACTCTTTATGGTAACATTGGTTATCTTCTGCTGACTAGATACTCCAATTAGCACTTAAACGTGTCTTTGATTTAAAAAAAAAAACAAATTAATATTATTTTTATCAGTGAGTTTATTTGGTAGAAAAGGTTTTTCAAAACAAAGGGAAAGAACAGGGTGCTGAGGAAACCCATAGTAGAAGTCCTTAGAGTAAAAAGATAGAAAAGCACTATTCTCACCCCAAACTCTCATTTTATAGATGAGAGGATTGCCCAAGTGACACAGCTAAGTTCATGCAGTTACTTAATAGAAGCAATTAACAGCAATCCTTCTAGCATATCAAAGGTTAGTTGAGGAATAAATTTAGTGAGCTAAAAGGAGAATGTCCCTAGTGAAAGCAAGTTTCCAGGAGGGAAGCCAGTCAGGAGGCTGGCGTAGTATCCAAGAGTGAAGACGGTGTCCTGATTTCAAGCAGTGGGTGTAGGAGACACAATCAAAAAGCTGCAGTGACTACGTGGACACCGGCTTGGGGTCATGAGAATGGAGGAGAAGGAACAAAAGCATCACAAATGACATTCGGGTTTCTGAACAGTAGCATTTGAATGAGCCATTTGTTGAAGCAGGGAGCACAAGAGGATAAATAGCACTGAAGACAAACATTAGGAAATGACCCCAGAAGGCCTGGGAAGGCTAAGATCCTAAGACCAGCTTCTGGTCCAAAGATGTCCGAGGTCTTTCTAAAGCCAGGGACCGGAAGGTTAGGGAGTACTCCCAGCCTGACAGCTAGTTGTGGGCCAGCTGTTTGAAGCCTCTGCTGAAGGCAGACGCCAGGGGTCAGTGCAAGCCCGACTTCCCCGTACGGAGCACTGAGGTCCCCTTCCTTCAGTGTCTGTTCATTACCAAGAGAATTTAAGAGAACTTTAAACAGCAGATTCGTTTATGATAGCAGCATTTACAAGCAGTTGTAATTATGGTGTATGGAAAACAATTATTCCCTCCTAAAATTGCTCTTTTAATTTTCTCTTATTTGTCCCATAGTGAATGTTAAATAAGCCTCATTGCCTCACAGACTGCCTCAGATATGTGCGCCGAGGCTCCTAAGCATCAGGCTGGGAAAGACACATCACACTCTAACCTGCACACGCACATGCCCACACACACACACACACACACACACACATACACGCACACACACACACATGCACTCATAGTACACATTACAGGGACAAGCTCTGGAACAAGTATGCATGTGTCCCCCACGGGACTTCCCAACACAGCCCACCCCACCCACAGCACACAGAGATGCCTAATGTAAACCCCCTCCCCACCTACCTGGAAAGCACCCATCATCCCCCTCAGGAGGCACCTCCTCTATGAAACCTTTCCCTCCAGCACCTCCACACAGACCTGGCTAATCCCATCTGTCTTTGTTGCTACCATGTTTCCTGAGCAGATATTTATCCCCCATGAAATGTCCATCTACTTTGTTTACACATCTGTCTTTACACATGAGACCTTAAGCACCTTGAAGACTAGGACCTTACTTTACATGTCACCATTCCCCAATGTTTGGCACATAGAAAAGCTTAATAAATCAGTTTCGGGTTGAATAAATGAATGATTAAGCATAAGAGGACTGGGGTTAGGGTGTGTGGGGGGAACAAGGATGAAGGCAAGGACAAAAACATGAATGAAGACATTTGGTGCGATGGAAAATCACAAGGGCCTGACTTGGTCTGGGGTTCCCTAGCAAAGCAGTGGCTGAGGTGCTGGGAAGTCGGGGTGAGACTGAACTGTGGGGTGCCCTGGAGGTCGGGCTCCACAGACAAGTCACAGAAGACCACTGTAGATTCTTGTCCTGGTAATTATGAAAAGAGCTGATTTCTGCTGAACAGACTGTTCTGCTAATGAAGGCCACAAAACTGAGTGCCTTCCCAAAATGTTTGTTTGCAAATAGCTTAGTTTCCATATTTCCAACCTCTACCAAGAAATGTGGGAAAGACAGCCGGTGTCAGGAGCTGAATTTACCTGCTTTCCGAGGGCTTCTGTTACAGTGCAGAACCTTTGCAGAATTGCACCCCACTTCAAAATGTCTGGGATCTTTGTGAGGGCTCAAGGACAGCACACAGTAGGGATCTCTGACTGTATTTGACAAGAGAGTCGGTGTCCTCAGAATCAGATTCTGGGACAGATGGGTGGGGACGAGAAGCAAAACACATCTTCACAATCAGGAGCAATGACATTTAATAAAGTGATTAGGCAGTGACATTAAATAAGTTCTCAGGCCATCTTGGAGTGATTAATGTGGGTGGACAGAGGCCAGGATCTATTAGAGGAGGGATGTAGAAGGCCGTTCTTTTGATTAAAAAGTGTGTGTTTGCGGGGGATTGAAATTTCAGGGAAGTGTTGTTATTAATTGATTATCCTTGGTCTTAAAATGGTCTTGATTATTAAATAGCTCTCTCTTTTCACAGTGGGAGAGTGAGTTGGAGGAAGGATTCCAAGTGAGGGACAGGAGGAAGGTGGGAGTACCAAGAGTCTTTTGTTGGAACCGAACACTTTGCTGTTTGCAGACACTTCGGACTCTACCCACAGACCCTCCCTTTGTCTTGGCTAAGTGCTTAAGGAGCGTCTGAATTCCTTTATTCTTCCTCTTGCCACCAGTGGGTAGAGTAGTCCTGAGAATCCCTGTAGCTTCCTGCCTAAGTCCTTTCACCTGTAACCCTACGTCTTAGTCTGTTCAGGCTGCTATAACCAAGTACCACAGACAAGATGGCTAATAAACAACAGAAATTTACTTCTCACAGTTCTGAAGGCTGGCAAGTCCAAGATCAGGGCACCGGCAGGTTCAGTGTCTGGGGAGGGCCTGCTTCTTCGTAGACGGTGCCTTCTTCTGTGTCTTCACATGGTGGAAGGGGCTAGCTAGCTCTCTGGGGTCTCCAATACAAGGGCACTAATACTTTATTATGTTCATTTCGAGATGGAATCTGTGGGAAAATAGGACATTATTATGAATAACAACTATAATAACTAACATTTATTAGCCCCTTTACCTGCATCAATTTATTTAATCCTCACAATAACCTCAGTAGTTATATAAGATTATTATGCTATTTAACAGCTTATTGCTGTCTTACAGATTAAACAGGAACTGGAACAGGTGAAGTGAGTTATCTAACATCAAAGAGTGAATGGTGCCAGGATTCCAAGCAGGGATGGGTTCCTTGGGGCCTGGATCTTTCAGGGCCGTAAGGAAGAAAAAGAATACAAAATGAAAAACATAAAAATAGGTGCAACAGTAAAGATTTATTTAGAATGAGAAAAGAAATTCACAACAAATTACACATTTACAGATACCATGCATTAAGTAACTTCCTGACACATTACTACCTTCCCCCTACTTTTTTTGATTACTTACTCTTTGATTGCTTATTCATATAAAATTGGGATGGAAAGAGCCCTCAGTCTTAACTAATTATAATTTTATATATGATAAACATATAATATATTATAAATATGCATAAACTTTATATTTATCAAAATATATAAAATATGTTATCTGTTTATATAATGCATAAAATATAAATATGTATATAAATGAAAATATAAAAATATATTATATAAATACATATCTTACTAAACTATATGATGATGTGAACACATTGCTAGGTCCCTCCTAGGGCCTTGGAAGGGGCCCAGGCAAGTGAAGAGCCCTGGCTTAAGTTTTTTCCTCTGATTCTAGCTCAGGGATCCTTGTCTCCAAAGCCCAAGCTCTTGACTACTACACAGCCTCATCAGAGAATCAGGACCAGAACTCAGGCATGACTCGAATATAAGCACTTTCTGCTCTGTATGAATAGTTGTATACCCTAGACTTCTACTGTGTTCCATCGAGTCTAGCAACATACTTCAGTAAGTTCATTCATATGTATCAAAGAATACCCTGCTATTAGCTAGAGAAAGATATAAACATTCAATCAAACCTCTTAATCCAAATATTAAAGGAGAATCAGATGAACATTTGAAGGAAAGCTGAGATTGTGGTTCCTGCTTTAGGTAGGAAGTTGGGCAAGATGATCCCATATTACCTTCCTAAAGGGTCATTCTACTTACCTCTCCCTTCCTCAGCAGCAAGAATTCTGCCTGAGTGGAATTTATCCATCTAAATTTCATTCACTTGTAAATTGTGCACAGGTCAACAAGTACCTATCATATACCTGATATAATAGTGAATAAAACAAACATGATTGGCCAGGTGTGGTGGCTCACACCTGTAATCCTAGCACTCCGGAAGGCCAAGGTGGGAGGATCCCTTGAGGTCAGGAGTTTGAGACCAGCCTGAGCAAGAGCAAGGTCCTGTCTTCACTAAAAATGGAAAAAATTAGACTGACATGGTGGTG
>RJWJ010033747.1:0-17691 GCA_004363605.1 Indri indri | reverse complement strand
CATGTACTCACCATCAAATTGGTATTAACTGATCAACACATAAGTGTACATATAAGAATAACATCTATTGGATGCAGGGCAGGTGGGAGGGGGAGGGGAGGGGGGAAGAGGGGGCGGGTATATGCATACACAAAGAGTGCAATGCGCACCATCCAAGAGATGGACATGCTTGAAACTTGGACTCGGGGGGGGTAGGGGGGTAAGGGCAACATACATAACCTAAACATCTGTACCCCCATAATATGCTGAAATAAAAAAAAAAACAAAAAAAGTTTTCTAGTGAATGTTAAAGATGTATTCTGTGAAATAAACTGAAATATATCTAAAAACATCAGTAATTTAAGAAACACCTGTGACACACACTCCGCCCACCCCAGTACCCACTCTTATACTTAGCAATTCATTAAGAATTAGTTTAGATGTTAAAAAATTATCTTTATGGAAATTTCTTTTCTTGTGCAATGTGAAAACATACATCATTGTGCATTTCTTGAAGTTTTTCTCCTAAAATGTTCTCAAGTTCTTTGAAAGTGTTTTCAAGTTTACCTAAGAAATATTTGCATGATCTTAATATATACCTGTATTTTATGAAAATAGATTTTGTTTTTATTCCAGGGTATTGTGAGGGTACAAACACTACAGTTACACTTTATGCCTTTGCCTCACCCAAGTGCGGGTTTAAGGCATGCCCTTCCCACCCCCCTGAAAATAGATCTTAAGAAAAGATCTTAAGAAAAATAAATCATAAGAGGTACACTATGGAAGACCATTTCATGAATCCTGTTCTAAATTCTAGTTTTAAGGATTTTTTTGTGCTACTTTAGAAGATTCTCTTGAATCTCTGATGGTATACTGGCCCATATCATACATTTACACTTTTTACATGAAATTTATCAGTGCATAAATTTACCCATCTTTTCCATTTATTCTCTTTAAAATGAAGATAAAGAGCAAATTTTACTTGATTTACTCCCACATCAAATGAGAATAAGCTTAACATCCCAAGGGAATCATGTTGATAATCTCTTGGGAAGTTTCAACAGTATAAAAGGATTATCAGTAAAGAGTATTATAAAGTATGTAAATGCTCTCTCTATATATAAAGCATTTCATTTATAGCATTGTTTTCCACCCCTGGCATTATTAGGAAGTAAATGCTGTTATTATTTTGTTCTATAGACAGAAAAACAGGTTGTTCAAGGTGAAATAGCTAGTAAGTATGGACAGGGAGAGGAGCTGAATCCAGGCAACCTGTCTCCAAAACCTGTACTCACTACAGAATGCATGTGCATGTGTATGCTTGCCCTGTTTCAACTGAACCCTTTTTAAAACAAAAAGGAAAACAATCAGAGTTGAAGAATCATATTTATCATTAGCTATAAAGACAGAATAAGTGAACCACTTTGGGCAGAAGGAAAGTCTAAAATGATGCTGGCTAGTGAGGTTGTAAGAAATAAGAAATGGGTGAATGGACAGACAGGATAAATAAGTCATAAAAGGGTCTACAGAGCTTTTGACATCCTCACCATTGCTACTGAATAATCGTGCCAGACAGATTACTGAAATAAGAAATACTCCGTGGACTCGACTTCCTCCATGTTTAAGCCCATCCTCCAGCAAAAACTGATGCTTGGCCATTTAGGGAAAATCCTACAGAGCTGTTCTAATTCCAGGTACAATGTAAACACTTCTTTCTCCTCCTCCTGTAAAGATTCTCCTAATATGGTAGAATCTTAGGCTGGAAGGACCCTGGGGGCCGTCTTGTTTGGCCCTTCAATCTATGCTTCAATTTCACACACCACAGATTGTATTATAGATACAATGTCAGATTAAGGTTTCCCTTGCTTTATTCCCACATAAAGTGAATTATCAGGGGTTTCCCACTCACCAAATATTAGAAGTATTCATGCATATTTTGAACCTAAAACCTTCACAATAGTAGAGCAATGCTTAATTTATCACAGTCATGGTCCTTACATTGGTCTGAGTCTTCATGAGCACACGCCCATCCTTTGTTTTATACATCCCTACTCAAAAGCTTTGGGTTGCTATTTAGAATTAAAATTGAATTAGTCTGGTATGGTAGACCTTACGGCAATCCATTGCCACGGTGGCTTTTTGCATACTTGTATCCACAAAGACTCCTGTTAAAAATCATCTCTGTGACTTTACCCTTTCCTAAACTTGAAAAAATTTCATTTGTTTATTATATTCTAGATACTACATATCTAGGATTTAAATATCGAAAGTCACATTTTAACACAGAGGAATTTCTGTGGATTTTCTCAATCCAGTTGTTTCCTTTAAGAAATAAAAATAAAATTCTAAGTGCCCTAACTGATTGAACTTACCCCCTCTTGACCAAGGGGACCTCAGAGAAACCTTAAAAATGAGTTCCCAGCGCTAAGGGACAGGAAGTCAGACATGCCTTGTTATACCCCCTACCTCACTACCTGGCCATTAGGCTTTTTTCCCTAAGAGCGAAACAGAAACCAGCCCTTGGGAAACACTCACTCCACCCCTGAATTCAAACAACCGTCCCTCCCTTTTTCAGTTCTGGCACTGCAACTGACCAGCATTCCTTCCTGACAAAGACCACTGATCGTGGAGGGGTTTTGACCCGTCTGTGGACGATGTGCAGGGAGGCTTTTCACGTCCTCTACTTCACCCTTTGGCATCAGAGGGCTGAAAACTCCACCCTCAGATCATGCTAATGACGCCATTTTTTGAACATGAGTCCCATAAAGGGTCAGGAAGCTCAATTGCGCATGCGCGTGTGTCTCCTTTTATAAATATTCATGACTCCACCTATAACTTCATAAATATGTATATTTGGCCACCCTGCTCGGCTTAAATTCCTGTTCCTTTTATCATTCCCTCAAGTGCTTGCTCTCAGCTTCTGGCAGGAGATTACGCTTCCCAGCCTGCAAGATGGCCAGCTTGCAGGCTGCATCCCGTAATGAGAAATAAAGGTCTCCTTTCTAAATTTATGAACATCATTCTTCAGTTGACACCTTTAGTATCAATATTTAGGTCTAGCAGTCATCTTAAACTATTCTATCCCACTAGTTGTCTGCACATTTCTTAGCTAGTGTAGTAGTGGTGGCGGGGGTGGGCTGCACACATAAAAAACTACATGGCAGTGATGTTTTAGTGCTTTACGGGCTGTATAATGTCTGTGTGATAGAAAACTAGGAAAAGACTCGGGATACAGCAGCGTCTGTGATCAGGGGTGATTTGGAAATAACCCATGTGTCAGTGCCATCAGGAATTGCTCAGTATACTTCAACCTTCTTTAGCAGTGAGCAACAACTAGGCTCCCAATACAAAATTTTACAGTCTAAAGTTAGGAAAAAAGGGAGGGAGGCAGAAAAAGAAATACATTTAGAAATCAGCTTTAGGAGTTCATGCAAAGAAAAATAAACAATGAGATGAACAGAGAAAAGAATGATCAGGAAGGAGAGAAAGGAGAATTTGTGATTGTGAATACTAGACTTTAGGTCTCAAATGATTGTTACATATATTTAATGTTGTGCAAGAAAGGGAAAGAGAACTCTGACAGCTCCCATAGCAGCAGTGTGATCCTTTGGAGAGCTCTGAATTTCTTGCATCCAATTTCCTGTCCTACCTTGCTGGAGCCTCAGGGCTGGAGGCATGTTTCTATTTGCCTGCTGTCAGCCCAAAGGGCCTTTCCTGCTATCTTGGTTCCAAGTTCTTGTGGAGGAGATTTACAGGGTTGCTGTTAGATTGCATATGAAGCCACGGGGGACCTCACAAACTCTCTTTGCAAACAGGTTCAACAAACATCTATAAGGCACTCATTTAATCTGACCAATTGACAAGGCATGCCTCCATCTGCACCACTTGTATTGTGACTGGGCTCTCAGCAAAATAGACAATCCTTGAATTGTCTTGGCTTGACATGCCTGTGTCTTTTGGTGTGGAAGTGTTATTTGTGTTACAACCAATCAGAAATACCACAGAGCTATTATGAAGCACAGGACACTGGCCTCCTCTGGGCCCTCAATACTGTCTGGCAATCTTTTTATGGTTTCTGATCTAGCTCCTACTTCAAATTTTGTGGCAACTCTCCAAGAGATTGTCACCTTCTCAAGCCTCCCATCTCTCCCAGCACCTAGCCTGCAAAGCACTCTGGTAAAACACTTGCTCTTCTCCTATGTTTGAGAGGAACCTCAGGTCTCAGGTGTGAATACTCCTAATTTTCTACTTCACTTCTTACAAACTTCACACTGTCTGTTGCCTTACTGTAACAGGGAATGGCCTGGGGGGGAAGAAGGGGGAACGGCAAAAATATTTTCTGTCTCTTTGAAACTTCCTCCATTCTTCTTGAGAACTGAATCCTGTATCCCTGCCTCAGGCCAATGGTTGGGAGGAGCAAGAAGAAGACCTTTTTTTCTCATCCCAGGCAGGACCAGCCCCTCAAGGTGGGCAGCAGGCAGAGTTCACAGGCTTTGTCTTTGGCAGAGATGGGACATTAGAGTAATTAACCACGATGGCCTAGAACTAAGGGGCCCTCCCTTTAAAAGCTCTGTATTTCTGCTTATGTTCAGGAAATTTAGCTATTGAGACAAGAAGTTCTGCCATTTTTCTTCCCTTCCTGGCAAAGCAATAAAAAATTCTCTTTCCTCCTCTCCAGAACACTTATCCTCATTCTTCTGATTCAGCCTCTTGGACAAATGCTGAGTGTTTGGCAACACTGCCTTTCCTCCTCTCCTGCTTTCAGTTCTCCAATGTGCTTTGCGATTTGATAAGATGGATCAGTCTTTGCCCAT
This sequence comes from Indri indri, assembly GCA_004363605.1. Taxonomy (NCBI): domain Eukaryota; kingdom Metazoa; phylum Chordata; class Mammalia; order Primates; family Indriidae; genus Indri; species Indri indri. The sequence goes on along the minus strand of RJWJ010033747.1, from coordinate 12,898 downwards.
CCCATCCCATCCCAGGCATAGAACGCCTTTGTCTTCTTCCTCTATTAGAACTCGCATTTATTTTTTAAAAACCAAACTGCCTCCTCTGGCAGCTAAGCAGTGATGATCTCCCACAGCTGAGACCCTACACGCAAAATCTGTTACACTATCTTGAATAGTTATTCCTCCATTAAAATATTTGCTGTGCACTTTTAAACATAGAGCCTACTACCTTGGCTGAAGAAAAGTGAAAGCAAAATAATAGCAACATGGTTCTGCAGCCCTTTGGTTATTTATTAGCAGTTTATCCATCCAGCAGTGAGTCTATCTCCTATTGCCCTTGCCTTTATTTTAATTTTTTTTACAAAATGCTTACTTTGGAATTTTAGCTTTTATCATGGATTTCAGTTCATTTGAGGCTTTGACCTTCAGGATGCTTAAAAGACGTGTGTCATTCTTTGGGTCACATAAATTTTATACGGTCCTTTATAGTTGTCCTTTCAAATCAGAGTGCTCCTGTGAATAGCCAGTCTGAATTCTTTTGATGGCCTTTTATATTTTAAAAATAATGGTCCATCCTTTGTGGGTTATGTTCCCTTTCAGAAATTTTGCCCAAGAGATGAACACTTTAATTCTTCCGAATAGTTTTGATGTCTTTCTTCCCTATGTCTAGATATATGTCTGATTATCTGTATCTAATGTTCACAACCCATTGTAGGATGAACTTCAAGGCTATTTTGCTTAAGATTTTTTAAATTTTCAAATTACTAACACTGGTTTTTTTTTTTTTTTTTTTTTTTTTGAGACAGAGTCTCACTGTGTTGCCGGGGCTAGAGTGCCGTGGCGTCATCCTAGCTCACAGCAACCTCAAACTCCTGGGCGCAAGCAATCCTTCTGCCTCAGCCTCCTGAGGATCTAGGACTACAGTCATCCACCACTATGCCCGGCTAATTTTTTCTATATATTTTTAGTTGTCCAATTAATTTCTTTCTATTTTTAGTAGAGGCGGGGTCTCCCTCTTGCTCAGGCTAGTTTCGAACTCCTGAGCTCAAACAATCTGCCCGCCTCGGCCTCCCAGAGTGCTAGGATTACAGGCGTGAGCCACCATGCCCGGCCTACTAACACTTTTTAATAAAAAATAAAATTACTCAAGTGTGGAGCAGAAGCTCCCAGTCATCTCCTGTAAATTGAGAGCTGCAATTGTGAGTAGGGTCAACCAAGAATTTATTAATACCAGATGCTCCACCTTTTGCAGAACAGATGTCAACCTAGTTGAAGAAGTCTAACGCTACTATGTCTCACCTCTCTATAAATCTTTCCGTTTACATGCGTAATCTTTTGTCCACTTCCTCTGCTTCGCTGGGTATGTTGTGTATTCCCCTTTCAATGTCTCTTCTCTCTTCCATCTTCACTCACATGTTCTCTGTCTTCATTCATTGATTCAACACCTGCAATTCAATACAACACATATGTACAACACAGCAACTAGTAAGGACCAGGCAGGATCACACACTATTCTAGGTGTGATCTTCAAGTATGTGAGTTTCTCTATAAGAATATACTTTCCTTATATTGAGGAATCTTTTGTTCAATAAATACTTAAGATCCCTAATAAGTGCCAGGTAATCTATATCTATATATATCTATATCTATATCTATCTATCTATCTATCTATGTATATATATTTATATCTCCAGAATAAAGACCTATCTAGCCATTTATGTGCTTCAGGCATATATTCCATCTCACCAACACTCATGAATGTTTATCAGGTCGTTTTATTACTTGTTTTCTGCAGGTTGCAATGCATTTCAAATGTAAGCATTTGAAATCACATACACAGGCAAATACATGAATTTTAAGTGTCTCAACATTAAAGAATACATGACTGTCTCACAACATTAAGAAAAACCACTTTCCTGGAATATGTGATGCCTCCATATCTTCTCATCTTATAGTTTTGTCTCAGCCTTTTTCTACCTTTTGCCTAAAAATTCTGCCCAAAGTTTTATTTTTCTCTAAATAATTTCAGGGTTGACTTATTCTTCTCAGTATTTGTTACTTAGACCTCAAGCCCTTATCCAGTGTGATGGTCCTTAGTTATGTTCACCAAATGTTTCTGGCTCTCTGCTTTTGGGGCACATGTGCGGATGCACCTCTAGGCCACCTTAAGGTTGGGTGCAGCTGAGATTAGTCCTGAACAGCAAGCTATGAGTGGAAGGGATGATTATTGGTTTTAGAAGACAACATTTAATTGCCAGTGGAAAGTCCTGCAATATTTTCTTTCCCTTTGTCATATCAACAATAGTATTTAAGAGGATGGTGCTCTGGAATTAGTCATGGAATGAGGAGGCAAAGAATAGTGCCTCTTGCAAACCTACAGTCGACTTGAAGCATGAGAGAAAAATAATCCACCAAGGTTTTTTGTTACTCCAGCACAACTTAGCTTATCCTAACTGATACTGTAAGGACCCATCATTCTGACATACAGTTATGGACCTAGAAGACAAATTCTGGCAGGTGTACAGACAAATAACACAGGCTCTGTCCTGCCTGCAGTATAATCAGAACCATTATTTAAAATAAATAGAAATAAAACTTGGGTTTCATATTTCGAGTTTCTAACCTAGAACTTCAAGGTTATTCAGGGTATCTCCCGAGTTTCATCTATGACCATTTTCTTGAAAAATAGCAAATACATTACTTGAGGTGAAGGGGGGGCACTAAAGAATCTTGGCAACGTTCCTGTAACATCTTAAACTTTAATCACATTTTAATTATTCAATGGCATTTTATAGGGCCAAAGTTGAGGTTATGTTTCATTCTATGCATTGCCAAATCAGAGCATGTTTGTACCAAAAGACTTAACTTGGAAACATAAATGAGAATTAGTCATTGAGAGCCCCTCTCCACAATTTCAGAAGAAAATTCTATTGTTTTTAATATTTTACAACTTATTTGTCTATCAAGCCAAAAGCACATTGTGATATTGTGACATCATAAGACGTACGATATATATTTGGTCTTCACCCTTGAGCAATGGGATGAGAGGAATGTCTTTTGTTGTTCATAATATGCCCCTTATTTTGAACCTGAGTTTATGCTGATGAGATGAGTGCCCCTAGATATCTTCAGGATGGGGGCTGGTTGCCAGAGCCACCAACTATGAGATGAGAGTGTTGGAACTTTCAGCTCCACCTCCCTGAACTCCAGGGAGGGAAGATGACCTAGAGATTGAGTCAATCACCAATAGTCAATAATTTAATCAATCATGCCTATGTAATGGAACCTCCATAAAAATTCTAAAAAATGGAGTTCAGAGAGATTCCAGTTGGTGAACACATCTAGGCTCTGGGAGGCTGGTACCCCTGGAGGTGGCATGGAAAACTCCATGCCCCACCCCCATACTTTGCCTTATGCTTCTTCCATTCAGTTGTGCCTAAGTGGTATCCTTTATTATAAAGTGGTTATGGTAAGTAAACTTTTTTCCTAAATTTTCATATAATCTTTTCTAGCAAATTATTGAATGCAAGGAGAGAGGTTTTGGAAGTTTTATTTATCTTTATAAGCTTGTGTTTTCAAGGCCAGAATACAAAGAGAAATCTTGCTTTCCCTTGGCTTCCACATGTGAAACTCAGATAAACTGTATTCTGTGTTCTGTGGTCCATAAACTTCATCCTCCATTAGGCATGAGAAATTTAGGGAGTTTATTACCCAGCTCCATTTAAATGTTTCCATTTCTGTAAATTAAAACTTTAAAACATCAGTTAATAAAATATTTAATGAGACCTAATTAGACGTATTTAAAAAGGTAAAACAACTGAGACCAATATTTAAAGACATAAAACAGTTAACGTAATTAAGTGACAAATAACTCTTCAGTATTTGATTTTTTTCTAAACATGAGGATCTAACCATCCCCTAACTTCCTATCTTCGAGGTAGAATCTTTGTTAAAACTGTCCATAGCTCACGCTTTTCTGTCTAAAAAGCCCTTGTGGACAGTATCTTACAGCATTTGCTCTCTTTCTAGAAGAGGAAACTGCTGATTGCTTCCTGATTCCAAGAAAATGTTGCCTTTAAAGCCCTTGGAATCATCTCTTTGAGCAATTTCTGACTATCCTGCCAGTTGCCTTGTTCTAGAGAGAGCAAGGAGAGAAGAAACTAATTTCTAGGTGATGCTCCTGACAAGTGTTCTGGATCTTTAGTCAGTTTGGATTCTGCTGATCGGAGTGGAGTCCTGGAGTTACCTCCTCAGCCCAAGCAGGGGCTCAGAGCTGCCCTCTTGTTGGAACTGACAACATTAAGTCTCAGTCTGAATGTCACATTGAGTTCCATCCACTATCTGGAAAAGGGGGGTTACAGGGTTTCCTTCCCAGTCATCACTTTCTGCATGGGGGTTCAGAAGCCCCAGCTACATTTGATGGCCAATATACTAAGTTTGAGCCCTGGTATTCAATTTCTATCTTTTTTCTAAGCCAAGTGAGTATGATTGGGATTTGGTAGTAAAAGATCAACCTTCTTCTAGACAAAGAGGTATATGTATGAGAAAAAGATACAGTATGTGGGGTGGAGAAAGGTGGGAACTGTCTTAATGGAATGGACATGTGGTCTACTGGATGGTACCTCATCTGCTGCAAAGCTTTCATGGTTTCCAATCTGCCTGGTCTGGATTCATGGCCAAACTGGTATAGAGCTGTTTCAAGTAGGATTCCCTCTAGCTAATGGTCACAGGGGAAGGCCTAGGGAGACAGAGGTATTATGACCTCCTAAGGAGAAATGACTCTGTGTTCAGAAGTTTGGAGGAGACTATACCTGAGCTATACAGGAAGGGGACACAGATATATCCATGTAACAATCACTGAATATCCCTTCAGAATTCCTGTGTGCACATATAGAATGCTTAAACATTTTATTCAAAGGGGATGTAAGACAATAATAGAATTAGTTTGCTGCTCATCAGAACAGTTTGTGACTATATTTCACAATCAGTGATTTTCCTGACAGTTTCTAAATTGCTTCAGGTTCTCCTCTTCCATCTATTTCTAGCTCTTAGATGTTTACTGATTAAGTAGTATTGCCTATCATTTGTCTTAGGAGTCCTAAAGCTAAAAGAACACAGGGTCTGGAGTTTTCTAACCACTGGCTTGGTAATCTGGAACAAATCATTAAAATACCCTAACTTTAGTATTTTTACCTGTAAAATGGAGACAATCAGCTCGGCCTATCCCTCCAGGGTTGTTGAGCCAATGCCACACAATAACTTTAAAAAAAATGCCTAATGCTATGGCTTGAATGTTTGTCTCCTCCAAAACTCATGTTGAAATTTAATTGCCATTGTAACAATATTAAGAGGTAGGACCTCTAGGAGATGATTAGGTCACGAAAGTTCCACCCTAATGAATGGATTGATGTTATTATCTCTGGAGGGGGGTCGTTAAAAGAGGGTGCATTCTATCTGTCTCTCTCTTGCCCTCTACTCATCCTCTCACCTTCCACCATGTGATGATGCAGCAAGAAGGACCTCACCAAATGCAGGCAACTTGATATTGGACTTCCCTGCCTCCAGAACTGTGAGCCAATACATTTCTATTCATTATAAATTACTCAGTCTCAGGTATCCTGTTATAGCAGCAAAAGTGGACTATGGCTCCTTTAAACAGAATGTAAGAATATGATAGCAAGGATAGAGAGAATAGTTCTTTGTAGATCAATAAAAAGTAATTTTATAAAAGGTATTATAGGTGCAACTTGGCCAAATTCTTTGACATTCCAAAAATTTGCATTTTAGTCATTTATATATTCATTAACAAATATTAGAGGAATGTCCACTACATGCCAGATCATGTATTAGATGCTTAGATTAAAATTGTAGAAGACACATTCTCTCCTATAAAAGAAAATTATTTTTAAAATGCAAAAAACAAGCCAATAATGGGTTCTGCATGAGAAGCATTTCATTAAGAAAGTTGGGGAGATCCAGAATACAGAGGCCAGGATTCTAAGTAATCCTGTCCAAAATATGCATACTGACAAATTAATTCTTATTAAGCCTACAGTGTAGACAGCAATGCTGTAGCCACAGCTGCTGTGCCTAATTGAGCTATATTTGCATTTCCAAAATCAACACCTGAGGCCACATTCAATTTATTCTGCCAGAGGTTACTGCAGGGAATTTGAACTTTGGAGATAATTTACAATATAATTTTTTTTATCACTTTATCCACAGGGAAGTTTACAGCAAATTAAGTAGTATTATTTAAAATTATATGTGAATGGCTTGTATTATCATTCTCAATCTAAACAGATTTTTACATTATGAGCTACCCTAGAAATAAAGTTTGAATATTTGAGTTTGGGAAGAATCACAATAAAGAAATATCCCATCAAATATTTGATGGGATGATGTCATAAAAATTGTTTTAATAAGTGATTTCAGTTTAAAATAAATTCAGTTTATACACACAAAGGTGACAAATGATCTAGATTAGTTGTTAATTTGTGTCTAAGTTGTATCCGTGAATAATGTCTGTACATGTCTAATAAACTTCTAGGGAAGTTAGCCAGAGTTAGTTTGCACTAAGCCTTCTGAGATGCCTAGAAAGAAATCTTCAAGGAATAATGCCAGCTAAACCTGATACAGCCTCACCATGTGTCAGCCCTATTCCTAGTGTGTTCTGTGTGTCAGTTCACAATGACTCCATGAGATGGGTACCATCTTAATCCCCATTCTACAGGTGAGAAAACTGATGTTCAGATAGGTTAAGCAAGTTGCCCAAAGTTACACACCTAATAGATGGGGCCAGGATTGAATTCCAGCAGTCTGGCATCAAAGTTTTGCTTTTAACCACCATGCTGTAATGTACCGAGCTTGACTCAGTAACAAAGCCTGGGTCATCACAAGAAAAAAGCATTCCTCAGGATAGAAGGATGCTCCATCAAGGGCAGGAATTTTTGTTGGCTTTGGTCACACAAGACATAGGATTACACATTGGATTAGGTTTCAATTTAGACTCAGGAATTTATCCAGTATCAAGATTTGCTAATTATTTCAAAGATACAGTTAGCCAAGAAGCACAAAGCATGAGAGATTAAGAACGCCCACCGGACGTTCCTGGCCCAGAATTGGACACGTGCTCTCTGGCTCAGAATAATAGATAAGCTCAAAAAGAGAAGTTCTGCACAGTTCCCACACATAGTAGGCAGCACTTTTAAGTGACAGCCCAGAGAGGCATAGACCATGAGTGATATCCTCCAGGTTCTGTTAGGTCCTTGGTTTACACACTCTAAAGTAATCTGTTAGCTAGGGACATCCTCTAAGGTCATCCAGTGGTTAAAGTCTCTTTCTCCTAGCAAATATCATTAGTCCATTTATGCAGATGTTTAGCTGACAAGGAGATTAGAAGGATCACGTTTTCTTTTCTTTCCCTTGGAGGTGCTCCCTCAGTAAAGGGAGTAGATGCATCCCAGCCAGATGTTATAATTCCTTCCTCCCTGATCCACTGATGCAGCCCAGCCCCTCAAACATAACCTGACACATAGAAGGAACTCTCTGTATATGTGTTGAATGAATTAAAACACTACATGTCTGTCACTTAGACTTTCTGTACCATGACACTCACTCTACCCTGACCCCCAACCCATGCCTGGAGCCAAAGGACAGTATGAAAGTTGTGGATAAAGAATAAAAGAGCAATTTGCATTCAAGATTTCATAACATTCACAACTTTGTAAGACACTGGGGCATAAGGTGGTATTGCTTTGGCATAATTCTAATAGATTGGAACACAAAAAAGAGGAAAAATCATTTCCACCAACTTCTACAAACATCATACAGTTTTGGAACCCCTTAGACTTCATGGTAGCTATATGAGGAACACTAGTGCCTTGGAAGGTGGCAGAGATTACTGTTGGATGTGCAACTCCCAGCAGAGGCTACTGTCCCAGCCCAAGTCCTTGCAGGGCCATGCAGAGAACTGTCCATGAATGTAACTGACGCTTACTGAGCGCCAGGCACTGTTCCCATTGCTTTTACACGCATTAACTCATTTACTCCTCACATTAAAACCTACAAAATAGGTTATAATATTATTATTCCCTCACAGTATGAGATACATGGCCCTATATTGAATAACCAGGACTGACCAAAGAAATGAAATAAAAGAGGATGGAGTTAAAGGAGAACCAGAGACCACCTGGTAGCCAGGTGTCCTTGTCCTCTCCAACCTTGCCTTTAGATTAGACACTTTCCCTTCACCCTTCTGACAACAGAGGGCAGACCTGAAGGCTCTACTGAAAAAACACTGGGGAAAAGCCCTGCCAGGGAGGGGATTAAAAGGACTTGGATACCAGGACAAATGGAAAAGAGGGAACATAAGGAAGAAAGAGTGATGTGCAAAGGATGACTTCCTGTTCTGGGCCTTGAAACTCTAGTCTCATGTTCAAGGCAGCGCTGATAGCCAAATTGTTATCTGATAGCTAATAATAGCAACTTTTCACCACCCCTCATTATTAAAAACACATTTCATACTATTCATGTAGTTTGAAGTCTGTTAACGAAGTAAAAAGACTAAAAGGAATACACAGCACCCCAACCTAGAAAGATACGGATATCTATTAGCAGCAGCAGATGCCAGAGACAAGCCCAGGATGAGAGACAGAAGGTCAAGTGAATCCTGCAGAGGGATCCCTGACCAACTAGTCAATGGTACTGATTTTTCTGTCTCCCTGTTCTTTATTTCCAAAAGCCACTGTGGGACACAGGAAGAAGTGGCAGTTCACTGTTTGAGCCAGTCCAGGCAGGCTCCCAGGCTGAGTAACCACACATTTCTATTCCTCCATCACACTTTTAGCCCTAGCTCAAATGTCCCCTCTCTGAAGCTTTCCAAAGAACCTTCCACTTTTAGCATTTCTAGGCAGAATTCCATCTTGTCCTCTCATTGTATTTATTTATGCTTTTTATTATTTATGTAAGCAACATAACCAATACATTATAATCTTTTAGAAAGCTGATAGGAAATGCGTCATCTCATTGATCTATCTTTATTCCATTTCAATTAATGTTCTAAATTAATTTTGGGGAGATAACTGAAATCTCGGTCTCAAGTTTTGCAAAGATAATGAAGATTTATTATATTGATTTATCTCATACCATGTGAATGGCCCTGGACCCTTAATGTTAAAGAGATAATGCAGTTTCTTTTCTGTATTTGTGCATTTCTCCAGCCTTAGGGAATTATTCCTCTCCTCTATACCCTTCCACCTCCCATGATTAAATCTCAGTTCAAGTGTTACCTCTTCAATCAGTATTATCTGACTCTTCACTTCTTTTTTAATATCCTGCTCCCAAGCACAGTCAGTGATTGTTATGTGCTATTGCAGCATTTGGGATCTACCTCTGATGACTCATCTCTTAATACATGTATTCTCAGGATTACACAGTAATGGGCCAAATGGTAGCCAAAATCACTGGATCACATAGCATACCTTCCTTCAATGCCAATTTTACTTAAAGATTTAAGAAACAATTATCTTTAAATCTCTTAAAAATTTTCCAGGCACCTATACTTAATAAATATTAACAGAATTCCACTTTTTCCATATTGGCCTACATCATGTTTATATGTATATGATTAGACGTGAATGTATACAAATGTAGTGGCCTGCAAAGATAGCTATACATTCTTCTGCTCTCTTTATCTACACTCCTGCAATGTGACTTTGTAGCTCTTCCCATCAAAAGCTAGTGTATTCTTTCATCCCTTGAATCTAGAAGAACTCTAATATTTGTATAATGTGATGCTAGCAGACATTTGAAGAGTACTGTGCATTGGGCTTGCTGCTCCTAGAATATTACTACCTTGTGAAGAAGTTGAGGCTAGACTGCTAGAGAAGGAAAGGCCATGTGAAGGACTGAGGCTCCCCCGACTGATGGTCAGATAATCCCAGAATATCTGTCAGCTGATGAAGACACATGAGTGAGCCTCAGGAGAGATCAGCCTGGCCCATAACAGAAGAACTACCTAGCTGAGCCCAGCCCAAATTGCAGACCTATGGAATTGTGAGCTAAATCAAAGATTTGGTTTTAAACCTCTATATTTGGGGGTGGTTTATCACTCAACAAAACTAACTGATATAGTAAATAAGAAAGGAAGGGGAAAAGTCTAAGTAGTAAACCATTTTTATTGGAAAGAAATGACTGCAAAGGACGTAGTTTGGGGTTATCAGAAAATGCAGTGTTCTTTTTCATTTCACCAGTGCTCCTCTATATCATAAAACACTCTGAGCAACTGCGGCATGAAGCTTTCACCATTGTGGAGCTATTTTCAAATTAACCATGTGGAATTTTAAAGATAACCACAAGAATGTTTGCAATTAAAAAGAATCAGGTCTTGGTCAGGAACAGTATGTAAAACATAATTGAACAAGCACATTAGAAATGACTTGAGGCTTCCTTCAAATTCAGTTTCAGATAGATTTTGCAGAGTCAAGAAATGATGAGGCTGGGTAACTGGTTTAAGCTGTTTTAGTCTCAAAAAGTAGTGAAAAGGTGTAAAAGGTACCCTTGGAACTACAAAATGATCTATTTTGTTGTTCTCCAAAGACTTGTACACTGGTACATTTGCACATTTCCAGCGCTAGTTGGAAAACAAATGTAACACAGTTGTTCGTAGCACATTTGAATGAGCACATTGATGTAATGAGCTGGCCTGTTTATTGGTCTCTTTGTTCTCTAATGTTTATAAAGATGGTGTTTATGAAGTGCTTGTGTGTGTTCAATGAGGTGGTCAAAAAGATAAATTTTATGAAGAAATAGTGCTTTGAATAATCATCTTGTAGCCAAGCTGTAAATGCATTGAGTAATCATCCTGTAGCCAAGCTCTAATATAATGGGAAGTGACTCTGAGAGTTAACCATTCCATATACCAGGGACTGCTTAAATTGGGAGCTATCTGTCCTGGAAGCAAGTAATGAGGAGGTGCATTTTCCATAGTGAATTTAAAAACAAATTGCAAAGCCCATTAAAATTAGGTCTGCTTTTTATTATCACCACATGTTCCAGCAGTTATAGATCACTTCGGTGCTGATATAATATATATATCCTCCTCCCCACACGCATAGACAGCTTTGTCTGTGCCCTCCCCAGCCAGCTCTGCTGCCATGCACCGCTGCTGTACAGATGAATGCTGCCTTGGCTGGAAGGGTGTGCTACTCGGAATTCATATGCTCAAGGTTCCCTTGTTATTTTTCTTCATGAAAAATATTATTTATTCTTTTATAGTTGTAGCACAAGCAAAATAGTGAGTTGTTGCTGGAAGCTCAGCCTACAGCCTATTCCTCCAGCCCTGTCGATGATTTTATAAAATTTCTGCACTGTTGGTGGGACTGCAAACTAGTATAACCTTTATGGAAAGTAGTATGGAGATACCTCAAAGAACTAAAAGTAGACCTACAATTTGATCCAGCAATCCCACTAGTGGGTATTTACCCAAAGAGAAAAAGGTGTTTTATCAAAAAGACACTCACATTTGAATGTTTATGGCAGCACAGTTCACAATTGCAAAGATGTGGAAATAACCCAAGTGCCCATCAATACATGAGTGGATTAATAAAATGTGGTATATGTATACCATGGAGTATTACTCAGTCATAAAAATGGTGAACTAATACCTTTTGTAACAACCTGGATGGAACTGGAGACCATTCTTTTAAGTGAAGTATCATGAGAATGGAAAAACAAACACCACATGCATTCACTACTAAATCACTCAACAAAAACTAACTGATATAGTAAATAGGAAAGGAAGGGGAAAAGTCTAACAGATCAACACTCACATGCACAAATGGGAGTAAAATGCAATGGAAATCCAGCGGTGGCAGGGAGTAGATACGTAAATTCACACCTAACAGGTACAATGCACATTATCTGAGTGATGAACACACTTATAACTTTGAAGCAAATTGTATAAAAGCAATTCATGTAATCAAAACAGTTGTACCCCCGTAATATTCTGAAATTAAATAAATAATTTTAAAAATACCTTCTAGTAGTTTGTAGTGCATTCTTTTCCATTTAAACTAGCCGGACTGGATTCTGTCCTTTGTAAAGAGTATGTGTGTGTGCATGTGTGTGTTGATTGAGCATAAGTTTGCTGCAAAATCAAGTTAATAAAATTCTAATATGCAATAGCAATCCAGCATAATATCTGAAGACCAGGCCTCAAATAATCTCTTCTCAAATGCAGCTTAATGTAAAGGCAAATTTTAAAAGCTTATGAGCTTGTGGAATGACAGTCTAATTTCATGCACTAAAGTCTATTAGCTAAAAATGTATGTTTTCCAAGTTCATATTTTTGTTCATGTCTAAAATCTAGTTTTATTTGGGTTATTTGCGCAAAGCAAATGAGAAGAGAATGTGGATGTTAAAGACCAGCAGACCAACAGCAGATATGTTATCTAACTTCCTGACAGTGAAGAATGAGCCAGGAAATTAAGAGCAACTGTAAGAACAAAGAAAGCTTAGTAGTCTGGTCCATTAGTGTAGGTCAAAGGGAACTTTGTAGACTCAAGGACATCTCCAGCTTACAATATAATAAACGCTGTTGCCCATGTAATGATGACACTAAATCAAAGGGGAAAGCTTTAAATTATGTTACCTTTTCTCTCTTTAATAATAGCAAAGTCTAACATCCAGCGCCTGTGCATTTTACCTTCCCAAAACCCAGCAACTTGTCCCCCATGTTCAGGCAGAGGCCAGAGAGTGTCTACTTTGCGAGGAAGGCTCACCTATTTCATTCGTGGGGGTGAAGAGTTGCCCTAGAGACTTCTGCAAGGCTCCTGAGCTCATGCTGGCAGCCTCATTTGAATACTCTGCTTCTAGGTTTTATCTGTTACCTTGGCCTTGTCTTCTAGGGCAGTGA
>RJWJ010033746.1:0-17678 GCA_004363605.1 Indri indri | reverse complement strand
AAAAAAAAAAAGAAAAATTCCAAGTAGAGATCAGAGAAGACATGGCAAGACAACTCGAGATAACTAAACGTGAGCTGACAGCACGTGGAAATAAAAAACAGAATGAGCACAAGAAGGAAGTCTGCACTGGGAAGGACCCACAGACAGACACCCCCAAAACACAGCAGGGAAAGGGGAAAGAGTTAAGAAAGAGCTCTTAAACAAATTTCCGATCACAAACAAAATTAAATTCAAAACTGCAAGATGTCCAGGAAACAGTAAAATCAAGAAGTCGGTGTTCAGAAGAAAATCCACGGGCCGAAAATGCCTGTATCAATAAAAAAAAAAAAAATGAAAACAAATAAATTAAGCACCCAACTGATAAAGTTTTAAAAAAAAGGAACAAACTAAAAGACTACCTCCATTCTCAGATTCTCCACGACGCTATAGGAATGCCTCTGCGCCTTGGATGTGCAAATCCACAAGGGCTGGGATTTTGTCTGTTTTCTTCTTTGTTGGGTTCCAGGCGCATAGAATAGTGTCTGGCATATTGCAGGCGATAAATAAATATTTCTCAACTGAAAAATGAATGAATTTTCCAGGAAAATATGAGTTACCAATACTGATTTCAAAAGAAACACAAGAAATCTGAGTTAGCATGAATCAAAAGGTCAGCGGTGTAAGAACATGAAGCCACAGAAACAGGTGACACCAACACCACTTCGGCTGTTTCAAATATACAAACAGAAGGAAAACTCCAAGTGCTTTTTATGAAGCCAGCATAGCAGTGAAGCAAAACTCAACCAAGAAAATACACAGAAAATTACTTACAAACATAAATGAGAAAATGCTAAGTAAACCGAATCCGGCAGAGTACCCTTCCACAATCAAGTGGAATTCTTTCCAAACATGCACGGGTGGGCCAACGTTTAGAAAGCTATTAATGTAACCGACCAAAGAGAACGAAAGAGAAAAATCATATGACCAAATGATCAGTTCCATGGACGTAAAAAAGCATTTGAAATATGTAATCTCCATCTTTGACTTCAAAATTCTGAAAAGGTAAAAATCTGCAGACCCTCCAGGGTAGGCGTGATGGCAAAGGGGTTTCCTTACTTGGCAGCAAGCAGGCCCTTGAATGATGGCCTGGCCCATCCATCCCTCAGCCCCATGGCACAAAAGGCAACAAGTCCACATTCTTTTCACCCTTCTGACCTGGCTGCACCAACCTCAGGACTTCAGCAGAACCTCCCATAACAGAAGGTGGGGGGCGCTCATATCCTCGTGTGGCTTACGGCCTGGGCTCTGCTTGCTTACCTGTTTTGGTGGTAAACTCAGGGGAAAGAGACTTGAAATGAGCCCAAGTCGTCACTGTCACCTGCCCTCCAACTTCCACCACCCTTTCTGGTCTGGCCCAGCTCACTGGGGCAGCACTGGACTCAAACAGGAGCTGACAGATGTACCCCACAACTCTGTCCACACCTGCAGTACCCACTGGCTGCGCTGGTCCATCGTGAATCCCATGCCTGCCCCCCACCAATTACATGCTAGCACAGCCACCACTGGCCACAGGCTCACTCCTCCCATCACTCTCATGTGGAGATGTGACCCACAGCTAAAGGTCTCTTAATGTCAGAAGTCCAAAGAAATAACGTTGCAGGAAAGAAATCAACCTGTTTGTATAGACTTTGAGACAGTCAGAAAAAACTACTGTTAACTGAGAACTATTCATTAAACTCATATTTAGAAAACTGATTTCTACTGACCAGTATACTAAAAGTGTGTAAAAGCATCTGAAATTTCATTTATACTATAAAAAATTCAAAACAGTTACCACTAATCTGCTCAGCACTTTTCTAAATCGATGACCCTTTGTGTTGGTCATCTGCCTTTTATTTGCAGTGTGGTACCGCAGTGTGGTACCTGACTTTACCTTCCAAGCCTCATCCCCTTCAGTCAGTGGTCAATATCAGCTCTCCAGCTTTTAATGTAAACTGTTCTCCATACGATTTGAACATCACTGACGACTGAAACACCACTATCATTTTCAGTTCTTTTTTCAGAACTGCAATGACGGTTCTTCAAAGTCAAAAAAGTTGTGGCCCGTGGAACTGTCTAATAAGCACAAAAATCAGCTACTTCTTTTTTTTTTTTTTTTTTTTTTTTTTTTGAGACAGAGTCTCACTCTTTTGCCCGGGCTAGAGTGAGTGCCGTGGCGTCAGCCTAGCTCACGGCAACCTCAAACTCCTGGGCTCAAGCGATCCTTCTGCCTCAGCCTCCCGAGTAGCTGGGACTACAGGCATACACCACCATGCCCGGCTAATTTTTTCTATATATTTTTAGTTGTCTGATTAATTTCTTTCTATTTTTAGTAGAGACAGGGTCTCGCTCTTGCGCAGGCTGGTTTTGAACTCCTGAGCTCAAACAATCTGCCCACCTCGGCCTCCCAGAGTGCTAGGATTACAGGCGTGAGCCACCGCGCCCGGCCTCAGCTACTTCTTTTAAGATGAAGAAATTCCAATAAAATATCTGACTCCCTTAGGAGGATCAATTCCATCAGTTTTTCAAATCTCAGGAAATAACATTTAAGTTAAACTCAAAGATCCAATACTGGAGATCAAAACCTCTGGGTTATTTGGGAGATTTCTGAGTGAGATCATTAAGTTATTAAGTAGCATTGGCAGAAGTAACTGTACTACATTAGGTAGTAAAAGATTATGGAACCTTATATCTACCAATATGGTCCCTCCCTATCTAGCCCCATGTGTACCTAGTTAAGGAGAAAGCATAGAAGTTAGTGGTTAAGAGGCTTTGCAGTCAGTGTGGGTTTAAAGCCTAACAAGGTCAGAATCCCAAGTCTATCATTCACTAGCTAAGTAGCCTTGGACAGCTAACTGTTCTCTCTCAGCCTCAGTTTCTTCATCCATACAGCAGGAATAAAAACATTTACCAAATATGATTGCCATAAGAAGTAAATGAAACAGTGCAATGCAGAGTATCTGACGTAGCTCGGTGCTCAGTAACTGGTAGTTTAGCTGTCACTCTCGTGAATGTGATACAGCCACCAGTCAAACACTGTAACACAGTTTATTACTCATATGACACTTACTTACGGCCTAGTATGTTATTTATTTGTAAGAATTTTGTCTGATTATGATGATTAGAACAACACAATGAACACACTATATGCCAGGCACTGTTCTAAGTGATTCAATTAAATATATTAACTCATTGAATTTTCCTAACAGCCACAGGGGTGGGGGTAAATGCTTATTTTCCCATTTTATTGGCAAGGAAACTGAGGCTCATGATTACATAGTAAGTGCTGGAGCCAGGGTTTAAATCGTAGCAGTCTGGGTGGCATCCATGCTTTTAGTAACTAACACTGCTGCCTCTCTCTCTGTAACCTACTTGGGAGCAGATATCAGCCAGACACGATGGCTCACACCTGTAATCCTAGCACTCTGGGAGGCCGAGATGGGAGGATCGCTTGAGGTCAGCAGTTTGAGACCAGCCTGAGAAAAGCGAGACTCCATCTCTACCAAAAATAGAAAAAATCAGCAAGGCATGGTGGTACGTGTCTGTAGTACCAGCTACTCAGGAGGTTGAGGCAGGAGGATTGCTTCAGCCCAGAAGTTTGAGGCTGCAGTGAGCTATGATGATACCACTGCACTCTACCCAGGGTGACAGAGTGAGACTCTTGTCTCAAAAAAAGAAAATGAAAGCAGATATCATTTATATCTTTAACACACACTGCTGCATACAATTATGTATCAGGTACTTTCCAATGCAATGAACTGTGTTTTTTATCTATCCCTCAGTGCCTTAAGCACAACAGATTCTCAAAAGCTACTTGAAAAGATGAAAACTAGTACAGGGCTCTAACAGGCCCTACACAGTTCTCACCTACATACCCTCCCATCTCATCTCCTACCTCATTCCTCCCACTCACTCACTCTGCCCACACCAGCTTTCTTGCTGTCCAAAACTGCCATGTGCACTGCTTATGCTGTGGGGGTTCATTGAGTTCGTAATCATTTGTTGAGCACCTATTATGTGCTAGTCACAGTGAATAGGCACTAGAGAATATAGGATGATAAAAAAATAGTATACTAGTGAAAAAAACAGTTAAATTCAAATAAAGTCTTTGGCTTACTTTATCGTACCAAAGTTAATTTCTAAGCTTTGATAAATGTACCATGGTTATATAAGACGTTACACACATCAGGGAAAGCTGGATGGAGGAAATGCAAGAACTTTATGCGCACGTTTGCAACTCTTCTGTATACCTTAAGCTGTTTCAAAATTAAACAATTTCTTTAAAAACCAGATACAGTTTCTGCCTTCAGGAACTCAAACTGTAGAGGAAAAAGTGGACGTGTAAACAAATGAGTATACGAAGCGAGCGATAATTTCCCGGCCAGAAGTAATGTCCAGGATGGGATGGGAGGTGGAAGGAGGACGGCTGTGCCAACCCTGCTGTCATCCAGGACCCAGCCGAAGGGACCTGGACTCGGAGCTGGCTCTGCAACCGTTGGGCCTCCCGAAGCCTCAGCTTCCTCCTCTGCAAGACGGGACCCCGGAGGCGGCCGCCGAGTCCCAGTAGGGCTGGCGCGGGGTCTGCCGAGCGAGTCACTGTGGACCGCGCATGCCCTCAGCAGACGGGCCGAGCGGCACCTGCGCCCTCCGAGTGACCCACCTGGAACTCCAGCCCGTAGATCACCGGCGCATCATCCTCCATGGTGCGGGAGGGCGGCCCGACCCCGGCCGCTCACACACTGCGGCTCTCGCTAGGGCTGCGGCATCAACACCTCGCAGGAGTGCTCCCAGCGCCCATTCATTCCCTCCGCACAGCAAACGGCTCCGAACGGGCAACCTTTACGACCCACACCAGCTCCCGTAGGGCCCACTTCCTGTTTTTCTCGCGCGTCATCAACGCGCTCCTCGATGGAGGCCAATGGCAGCGGCGCAGGGCTCATGCGCATGCCCATTTGCGCTCCCATCCGGGTTCTCCGCCGCGCAGGTTCCAGGTTGGGAGGCGGGGCGGGGAAGCTGCGGAGGCGGAGCTCAGCGAGCAGGCGGTGTGTCGGCGTCTCTGACCTCAGGTCGCACGGGAGGGCCGCCCAGAAGTCTCCTCCGAGTTTTACCCTACAAAGAATGAGCGGACGCTGAGACGCTGCCATGTTTTGTCATTTGCACTGTTACCTGGCATTTCCGAGCGCTGGGCCCACGCTTTACACAGCCGTAAAGGTCTTCGCTCTAACCTATGAATAAGCTTTAGACCTCGCTTTACAGATGAGACGTGCAAATTTGAGTAATAATCGCAGGTGCGCGGCTGGTCAGGGGGCTAGGATGCGCACCTGAGCCGTCAGACTCCCCTAGGCTCGGCCTAGGGTCCCCAGGTCAGGCCACGCCTGCTGCGTTTCCGCAGTCGCGGGCACCCGTTGTGGCAAAGGGTGCACTGCCCGGAGTAGGCTAATGCCGAAAGCCAGCACCGCGCCACTGGCAGTACTGGGCCAGCTTTTGCCTCTGAATGGGAGTCCGAAGGGAAGACCGTGGAATCCCCAGAGGTTGCCCCTCTTGTACAGCAGGCCCAAAGTGCCTGCTTTGACGTTGGGCAGTGCCCTTAGAAGGCAGGAATTACATTGTATGGAATCCAAAATAATAGTAACATAGCTAAACCCCCATCACTGCTTCCACCAGGATGTCCAGGACCACGCACCTTTCCTCCATTTTTGTGATTATTTAGCTTTTCCCTCTACCGGTAATTGATCTCCACGACAGAAATGGCTGGGTCTGGTTTTGCTCAGTGGTATCTGGCACCCGAAATGATTGACTGAGGCAAGGATCTTAATCAAGATTTATTAAGCCAGCTTTAAGGTCCTTCCAGGAAAAACGCATCTGTGGCTATTTTCTGAAGAGGTTTTCAAGATGTTTAGTATTCACACATTTCCTTAAAGCAGGGGAAGGTGTATAGGAAGAGGGGCAGGTAGGCTGTAAGGCAAAAAAGGTTACATTTTTATGAGACTTTAGTTAGTGCCCAGGAAATGTACATTTTACATAAGATAAGGCGAATGTATGGGGAGAAAAAGAGAGTAAAGGAAAAATCAATTATGCAGATATCTTTAGATAGCTGGGGGGATGATTGATCTCATCTTGTCTCTGTTCTGCTCTTGGGAAGATAAGCTTGTAATCAACATCAGCATGAAATTAAACAGACTGTAGTTTCAGGAGCTGGACTTAGACTGCAGACCTAAAGTTACAATTGGCATGTCCTTGTTTGGGGAGGTCAGCAAGGATTTACTTATGAATGATTGAGGGGGCAGTCCTTCATAGATACCTGTAGCCTTTGACTTTTCTGTGGGGATCTGGCTAACGCATAATGTTAGTAACAGCTAGCTATTCATTTGGAAGCTATTCATTTGGAGTATTACATGACTCAGCCTCCAGGTTTGACCTTCCCTTTTGCATAAGGAGTTTGAGGGGATCCTGAAGTTTTTATTTTTCTTTACACACCCAGTGCCCAACACCCTGCATGGCATAGAGTTAAGGCGTGATGAATATCTGTTGAGTGAATGAGTAGACCTTATAGATTTATTAGAAATCAAGCCGAGGTCCACACCTAAGAATCGTACTCAACTGCTGCACTTGCCCAAATTAACTTGCTGTCCTAAGAGAATGCAGGGTCTTCATACAATCTGGATTAAATCCAGCCACCTATAATTGATATTATTACTACCACTATCTTCATCATCAATGTTATTATCATACAAATACAGGTGCCTGGTAGAAAACAGATAAGCACAAAGATAAATTCCTAGAAATACTGGCCAATAAAAATAGCCTAAGCGTCTGCCTCCACTTGCCCCTTCTGCCACAGGTTTGCCTGTAGCCTCCGAGTGTCAGAATGAAGCTAGACGGAGGGTAAGCTCCCGCCGCCCCACTTCCCAGGATAGAGCCGCTCCCCACCCAACCCCGACTCCTCGCGGCGCTCCGCCTTCACACCGTGGGCTCCAAGCCCCGCCCACCGCAGATGAACCGGAAACGCGCCGTGCTTCCGGCGAGGGCCTCCCGTTCCTGCACTGGGCATGCGCGGAAGTAGGCTCTCCGCGGACCGGCAGGCGCAGGTGCATAAGCTGCACTGATCCCCGTGTCTTCTGCCTGCCTTCTGGCTACCTTCACCTTCTTCCCGGACCCTGGTCACGGCCCCAGTGGGCGGGTGGCAGGTGAGGATCAGGGCCCCGCAGTCAGGAGGGAATCGGCTGTGCCGAACCGCCTCGGGGCTGGAGCCCGCCGGCCCTCGGCCCGGCCCCCTGGGTCTCCTCTGAGTCCTTTCCTAGAGAGGGGTGGGCTTCCCTCCTCCTACCTGGGGCATGTCCACCTCACAGGGCCACTTCGGGGCCGGAGCCCGCCGGCCCTTGGCCCGACCCCCTGGGTCTCCTCTGGGGCCCTTCCTGGAGAGGGACGGGCGTCACTCCTACCTGGGCACTCTGCTCCGCCGGCCTTGGGCCCAGACCTCCATGCCGCCAGCCACACTCCTGCCCTCGCTCTCCACGTCGGCACAGGGGCTGGCAGCTTCTCCCCAGGCTGCGGTCCTAAAGTGAGGGTGAAATTCAGGTGAGAGTCAGCTTCTAAACGATCAGTCGGCACACCCGCGGAGTTGTCACTCGGACTCTGCTCAGAGGCTCACGGGTCTGGGATTGAGACCCCAGTTCTGAGGCCAGCTTGTCCCCCAACAAGCCCCTCAACTTCTCCCATGCTTAGTTGACTTTCTTGTGGAAAGTGGTTAAAAATAACCTGCCTTACCAAACTCTCAGCGTTGTGAGGTTAAAATGCAATAATTAATGTAAAACCATTAGTTACTGCGTAAACGTTGGCTGTTATGACGCATCCTAATTGTAGAATATATATACTGTGAAGACTGAAAAAGCATTTATTTAAAAAGAAGCATAAGGTTCCAAGGTGTGTTTTAACCTGTGTCTGTTTTTTTCACTCTTGACCATAAAAGAGTTTAACCCCAAGGAAAATTTTTCTTGGATCTACGGTTTCTACCTTTTTACAGCGCCTTGAAGATGTGGTGTCTTTGGATTGAAACACTTTGCTTCTTGCTTCTTTTCATAAGTTCAGAAGATAGTCTTGAGTGGCAGACAGTGAGCCAGGCCCTTGTGTGTGATTGAGTGGGAGAACAATGTGGAATGCGAGTAGAGTCATGTAGTCGCAGCTTTGATTCATTCAGTTCTTACGTTCTGTGATTTCTAACAGGATCTTCACAGTTCCAAGACAGCGTGTAACTACTCTGCTTTATCATTAAAATTCTAATTACTGTGCTTGTATTTGTGCAGCTCTTCACAGTTTAAAAGGTGCCCGTGCATGGCTGCTATTTAATTCTCTTTAACCTAATGTACCAACCTCATCTATAAGAGTGAATGATTGACAGATGTCACTTAGTAGTGAGGCTAAGACTCAACATATGTTTAGACCCTGCATTCAGGGCTCTTTCTGCCCCACTCCTGCTGCTCTTGGTCATTATCCCCCTGGCATCTTACCAGGAGAGAAGAGAGGTGACCAGCACATTGGAAAGGCAGGGGCAGAAAACCCTGTGTTAGGATCCTGTCACCATCGAGTATCAGCAGAGTGACTTTGGGCAAATCACTTGGCTTTCTCTATAGTGTGATAGAGGTAATAATAGTGTTTGATAAGTTTATTGTGAAAAATAAGATAATATGGTAAAACACTTGATCTGTTGTGGGTGTTTATTACATGGGGACGTTTTATAAATATTTGCTAATTAGATTTCCACTACACAGCATAGTACTCTTATGGAAAGAGGGTTTACATTGCTACAATTTGGTAAAAGGTTTCTGTTTACAAGATGTCTGTGTCCAGGAAGTGAACCTAGAAAACCAGGTTTTAATTGTTCTTAGGAACGTTTTATTTACTCAAATTTAATACTTAAAAATTTTGAAGAGTTAATTATGCACATTATTGTGCAGAGCACTCAATTGGACAAGGAAAAAGTCAGGTTTCTTTGCTGCACTATGATGCTTATGTAAACTTAAAATCATATCTATGGTTTAATAAAAATGAAGCCATAATAGGAGGGAGTAAAGATTAATATCACATACAAATCAAGAACATATACATGTTTTTCCATTTTTTAGTTGTGAACTGTAAAGACTACCTGTCACGTACATGTAAGATCTAAAGAGCAAATGTAAACCCCACCCAGTCCTCCACCACCAGCATAAGATACGGGCTGCTACCCGGACTGCTACCCGTTGCTTTGAAAACTCCCTTGCCATTGCCTCCAGCCCCCTCCCCAACTAAAATGGGTATTACTCTATCCTTGCTCTTCTTTGTAGTTTTACCAAATGCGTTTGTGTTCCTAAAACAATAATTGTTTAATTTACATATTTTTGAATATATGGAGTGATGCTCTTTTCCTGCTCCTTTGTACACACTCATACTTGCGAAATTCGGGTGTATTGATGTGTTAGATGAAATGGTTCATTCATTTTTACCACTGTTTTAATACTCTGTTTTTGAATACGTCACGATCTATTTGTTTATTATTATGTCTACAGGCAGTGGCCGTTTTTGGGGTTTTAAAAGAAAGGTATTTCGATTTATTGTTGATAAGCGTCCGCTGTCATAGCTGAGGGCGCATGTACAGGAGCCGCTCCAGGACGTGTAACTGGCAGGGGAATTGCTGGGTCATAGGACCGTGACCACGTGTTTATTGTCTCAACCAAGACTCCTTTAAGAGTGAAAGCAGTACCTAACAATTTTACTGAGACCATAGGTGAAAAATAGAATTGTCATGGGAAAAATCAAGTATCGTTATCCAAATTGTAGGATGTGTGCTTGTTAAGCTTTTCTAGATAATACCAGGTTGTTTCCCAACACGGATATTCGGATGTTGCCCCTTTCAACATGTTCAGCTCTTTTGCTTATTTTTCTAGTGGATCATTTAGTGTCCTGTTAACTTTTAGGAAATTTTCACATATTCTTGATATTAGTGCTTTCTCAGTCACATGTATTTGTGTTTTACTTTCTTCAGGCTGTTTTTATAAGAGTTTTTAATTTTAATACAAATTTATTGATCTTTCCCTTTATGATTTGTGCTTATTTATTATGCCTAGTGTAAGAGGTTTTCCCCACCTTGAGAATATATTCTCTTGCATTTTCTTTTGAAAGTTTTAAAGTTTTGCCTTCCACATTTAAGTTTTTAATGTGCCTGAAATTGATTCTGTGTCTGACATGAGGCAGGATTCCAAATTTGCTCTTTCCCATGTGTATCATGCGTTGTCTAAATGTCACTTGTCAAAATCCACTTCCTTCCTCAATCGGTGCTCTGTGTTCCCTGACCAGTACTGCCCCTGCCATATTTTAATCTTCACACCCTAGATTTTTGGTGTTTTTTAGGGAGACAGTCATACACACAAAGAATGAAGGTTTTAATCCTTTTCAATTTTTGTTTTACCTTTTAGTTATTTTTCTTGTCTTATTCCACTGCCTGGGGCATCCAGTGTTAGACTGAATAGAAATATTGAAAGAGGACTTCTTTATCTTTTTCCTCCTTTTAAAAAGAATGCTTTAAACATTTCACCATTCGAGATTTCCTTTAGGTTTTTGGTAGATACCCTTTATTGCATTAAGGAAGTTATTTTTTGTTTCTAGTTTGCTAAGAGATTTTATCTTGATCAGATGTTGAACTTTATCAGATACTTTGTTCTGCATCTACTAAGAAGATAGTGATGTAGTTTTTATTATTTAGTCTATTAATATGTTAAAGTACATAAATGGATTTCCTAACATTAAGCCTTTATTACATCTCTGGGATAAACTCAGTTTATTTTAAAAATAAATACATTGCTGGATTCAGTTAGCTAATATTTTAAGATTTTTACATCTATGTTCATGAGTGAGATTATAGTTTTCCTTTCAGTATGGCCTTATCAAATTTTGGTATCAAGATTATATTAGCTTTATACAGTGAATTTGGTCATTTTCCTTTTTTTCCTCTTTGCAAGAATTTTTGTGCAATAGGATTTTGAGTAAAATTCACTGGCAAACCATCAGACCCTGTATTTTCTTTGTAGGAAGGCTTAACTACTGATTCTACTTTTTAAAAAAATATTTTAATTTATTTACTGTTTTGCTTTTCTTTTAATAGGGATGGGGTCTGGCTGTATTGCCCAGGCTGGTCTCAAACTCCTGGCTTCAAGCGATCCTCCTGCCTTGGCCTCCCAAAGTGCTAGGATTACAGATGTGAGCCACCACCATGCTTGCTCTACCCACAAAATGTTTTCAATGTCAGACACAGTCAAGGAGGCCAAGGCAGGGAGGATCGCCTGAGGCCAGGAGCTTGAGACCAGCGGGGGCAACATAGCCAGACTTTGTTTTTAAAAAACAAACAAACAAAAAAACGAAAGAAAAAGTGAAGGAAGAGAATATGAATAAAGAATAGAGAAACAAGATTGAACCTTGATACCTTTATTTGGCGGAGGCTGTGGAGAAAAGAGAAAGGAAGTAGCAAGTTGTCTCCAGTTCAAACTTAAACAGAGGAACAAAAAATAGCGAGAGAGAGGAATGGTAGTCAGAGATAGGTTCCTAAAAATCAGGAAAGTTGCCAAATATACCAAATACGAATTCCAAGCAGTGAAACGTCTTATGATTCTACCTTTTTGCTACAGATTGTATGTGCCTTACCACAAAATGTTAGGTATGTAATTTATGTATGTGTATGTTTTTTCTGCATAATGTCTTATGTATATATAAAATCGTCATCTAAATCATGTTTTATTACATTATTTTCATTTGATCATTCCTCTTGATTTCCCGGAGAAGTAAACCTTCAGGTCCTTGCTTACAAGCATTTTACTTTGTAAAATAAAATGTAAAATAAAATCTAGACAATTTTATTTGTGTAAAAGGGAAAGTGATAATCCCTTTAGGGCAATTTATTACTTGAATATTTACTTAAGAAAAAAGTTTGTTTTTTCCTTTACCTGTCTTCTCATAAATGGTTTGCAGGTACTAATGAAAATTTTAGATGTTTGTATTTTATCAGTTTTCTTTATCAATTTGTAAAGTTTTTAAGCTATGTAATTTTGAAGCGTTTTTATCTTAATTTTTATTATTTTGGTGATGTTTTCCTAGACAATGTTCTTTCTTATCGTATCTTTGGTAAACAGATTTCCCTAAATCTTAGAGGTTTAAAGCAGCTTCATCTTAATAGTAGTAAATTTTTTTTTCTGACAGTTTCTTCATAAAAGAAAATAAAATCATTAAAGCTATCTATGAGACCGAATCAGAATTAATTTTAGAACCTAAAACCTTATTAGGGCTGAGGGGAGCTGAGAAGGAGGGAGAATCTCTTTCTCTCATTATAACCTTATCTGTATCAGACTCTTATTTCTGGGGTACGGTAATGGAGAGCACTGCAGTGGTGTCGAGTCCTGGCCAGGGAAGGGACAAGGCCCAGCCTCTGCTTGCTGTTGGCCTGGTCTTTGCTCCCAGCCTCCGCTTCCTGACAGGTGGGACCTGGCAGAAAAACCTTACCACGTAAAGGCACGTCCCCTCTTTGGTGTTCTGGGGTAGCTGCCTCCATGGGCTCACTGTGAGACATTGCAGGAAAGGGGGATTTTGTTCCTTTTCTTTGTGTGTGTGTGTGTGTGTGTGTGTGTGTGTGTGTGTATGTATGTATGTATGTGTGTGTATATATATATATATATATATTTAAGAACAGGGTCTCATCCTGTCTCCCAGGCTGGAGTGCAGTGGCATGATCATAGCTCACTGCAGCCCCCAACTCCTGGGTTCAGGCTTCTCAAAGTGCTAGGATTAAAGGCCTTTCATTCTGTTTTTGACTCATTTATAACTAATAATTATTGGGTAAGTATATAAGCAATGGGTAATTAGTAACTGACCGTGCTGGACCAGAAACATCTTCAAAATGTTTAACTTTGATTATCTATTTTAAAATAATGTTTTGAGACCTCAGGGTGACCCAGGCTGTAAAAGGGGGCAGCTAAGTAGGATACTGTCATGGAAGTATTGGTAAAGAGGACAAGGCGCTCTGTCTAGACATCGCCAAGTAAGGTCTTCAAGGAAAGGAACAAATGCTTTTGTAGAGTTCAAACTCTTTGTCTCATTCTGTGGCTTCCACCGGCCAGTGATAACCCAGCGTTTCAGCCTCAGCAAGTCCTGGTTTCTCCACTTACTAGCTGTGTGATTTTGAGCAAGCTCCATAGCCTCTCTGAACCTCAGTTTCCTCATGTGCAAAATGAACACAATGATAGCGGCTATGTCACAGGGCTGCTCTGAGAGAGGGAGCAAGCGAGCGCACACACGCATGCACACGCCAGGCACATGCCAGTAAGTGCTGTCTGGTTTTGTGGTTGCTCAGTGCTCAGTGAGGACACCGTTGTTTTGTTACCATTTAACTTTTGCTTGTGTTGTCCTCACTGCCTCAAATTTCCAGAATTAAGCTGATGACATTGTAAGTTTTCGGGGAAGAGGCAAAGAAAGTATTATAGGATGGAGTGTCTTGGGAAAGTTTCATGGAAGAGGGGTACTTCAGCTGAGTCTCAAAGCATTAGTGTTCAAATGGCTGGAGACCTCACACCTATTAGAATGGCTTCTATGAAAATAAAATGAAAACAGAAAATAACAAGTGTTGACAAGGATGTGGAAAAATCAGAACACTCCTGCACTGTTGGCGGGAATACAAAATGGTTCAGTCACTATGAAAAATAGTTCTTCAGTTCTCCCCCAAAATTAAAATAGAATTACCCTATGATCCAGAAATTCCACGTCTGCTTGTATACCCAAAACAATTGAAAGCAGGGTCTCAAAGAGATATTTATACACCTATTTTTATAGCAGCAATATTCACAATAGCTAAAAGGTGGAAGCAACCCAAGTGTCCTTCAGTAGATTAATGGATAAACAAAACATGGTACATATATGCAATGGAATATTGTTCATCCATAAAAAGGAAAGAAATTCTGACATAAGCTACAACATGGATGAACCTTGAGGGTATTATGCTGAGTGAAATAAGCCAATCACAAAAAGACAAAGACTTTATCATTCCACCTCTCTGCGGTCCCTAGAGCAGTCAAATTCGTAGAGACAGAAAGGAGAAGGGCATGCTGGGGCTGGGGGAGATGGTATGTATGTAGGGCATTGGTCAACGGGGGGTAGAATTTTAGTTCTACAAGATGAAGAGAGTCTGGAGTTTGTACAAAAATATGGATGTACTTAACACTACTAAACTTAAAAATGGTTAAGATGGTAAATATATTGTGTGTATTTTACCACAATTAAATAAATAAGAGGCTGGAGAAATGGATGTTTTTGAATTTTGAATCATTTGAATATATAGCCAATAAGCATTTCTTCAATTGAAAAACAAGGTAAAATTAGTTTAATGGTAACTGAAAGAGAAAGCCATTAAGGCCGATTTGCATTTTTCTTTGTTTCAGGCAACATGGAGAGCGCTAAAGGTGGCAGCCAGACTGAGGAGTGCCCCCCGGTGCAGGTGGGAGCCGAGGGCATCTCTCCACAGGGGCCTCCGGAAGGACAGGGACAGGTTCTTTACCAGGAGGAAACCATTGATCTGGGTGGGGACGGGTTCGGATCCGAAGAGAACGAGACCGCGTCAGAAGACTCCACTAATTTCGTGGGTAAGCTTAACG
Source organism: Indri indri (assembly GCA_004363605.1). Lineage (NCBI taxonomy): Eukaryota > Metazoa > Chordata > Mammalia > Primates > Indriidae > Indri > Indri indri. The sequence continues at coordinate 2,994 of RJWJ010033746.1, read as the reverse complement.
AGCACATGATGGAGAGTGTGCTCATCTCCGACTCTCCCAATAACAGCGAAGACGACGCGGGTGACCTCGGTTGTCTGCAGGATGTCATGGAGCCGGTGGAAGGCAACGCTGACCACAGACTGGAAAATGTTGCAGATAAGGAAGAAATGGACACTCTGAGTAACGACAGTGAAACTGATGGGGACGACACACCTAAGGACATCTCAGACATGACCCCTGATAGCAGAGCATCTTTGAAAGAAGACTCGGCGCAAGGAGAAGCGAAAGGCATGCCCGCATTCGGGGGCGAAGATGCAGAGGCCCCAGCACCCAGGGATGAGGAGGCTCCCCCAGAAGAGCAGGTGTCGGGGACGTCTTCCAGCCAGGCCTCCTCCAAAGACGAGCCTGTCCCCGTGTGCACCATTTTCAGCAAGTCCAGTTCGGCTCCTGCACAGCCTCACCTGTTCCTGCACGACGGCTTCGAGTCGCAGATGGTGAAATCGCCGAGTTTCAGCAGTGCTAGTGAGACGGCAGCCAAGACCCCCCCGCAGGTGGTCCAGCCCAGTCCCAGCCTGAGTAAATTTTTTGGAGATACGATCAACACTAATTCACTGGCCTCTGACTTCTTCGATTCCTTCACTACTTCCACTTTCATTTCTGTCAGTAACCCCAACGCAGGCGCCTCAGTTCCGGAAAAACTGTCTTCACTCGCTGCTCCAGTGGGAGAAACCTCCCCGGACTCCACTGACCCTTCTTGCTCGGCAGGGGTTGAAAGGTCCGAATCAGGTGTTTCCACAGCGTCTCTAGAAATTCCTGAGTCTCCAAAGCCATTTTCACAGATACAGGCCGTATTTGCAGGGAGCGATGACCCCTTTGCCACAGCCCTGAGCATGAGTGAGATGGACCGACGGAATGACGCCTGGCTTCCCAGCGAGGGGACCCGGGACATCCTGACTGCAGTAGCGACCCAGCAGTACAGCACCGTGTTCGTAGACAAGGAGAACCTCACCATGCCGGGCCTGAGGTTCGACAACATTCAGGTAAGACGCAGAATGTTTCTGTGTTCACATCTTGTCCCTTTTAATCTCTCTCTGTAAAATACATATAGTACCTTTCAAAGGATGGGAAAATCCTTATTTGTCAGTAGTTCCTAAAATTTTGATTGTTAGAGTCTATGTTATTTATTTTGTCACTAGGCAATTAGGAACTCAAGTTGGTTTCCGTAACATAATATATGTAATGTACAACTTAGAGTCATAGAAATAAATGCCAGCAAGGTAGATGGTTACACCATAATTCTCTGAATTAGTTCTACACTTTGTGTGATGAGTTTGTGACATCTGAAGTCTAGTAAATGATAAACCCACTCCTTTTTTTAAATATGGAAAAATATATTTGTATTACCTGTAACACGTTTGATGTAGAATGTTTTTAGATTCAATAAAAAAAGCCCCAAAACAATAAATATTTAAATGTTACACATATGTATGCTAAATGGTGATACACAAATGTCCAGTCTCACTGATAATCAAAGCTAATCAAATTATTTCCATTTTCCGTCTGTCTAATTAGATGTTTTGTTTACAGTTATTTATTGTTTGTTGAAGTGTGGGCAGATAGCCTAAGGTAGCCCCGGTGGGACCAGCAGTTGATACAAACATTTTAAGTAAAGTTAAAGTGCACATCAAAATATGCATATCCTTTGACCCAGAAATTCCACTTTTAGGAATGTATTATAAGGGAATAATCATACTTGCATACAAATAACCAGCTATTGGGATGTCCATCACAGTGAAGTGTGTAATTGCAAAGAATCTGAAATAATCTAAAAGCCCATTCATTATTAGGAGGCTCAAATGCTAATGAGATGACTCTGACTCCTCCCATCCCTACAGTGGGATATTTGTGCAGACATCAAAAATGATGCCAGGAGTTGGGGGGAGGGAGGAATGAATAGGTGGAACACGTTAGGGCAGCGAAACTACAGGGTGTCCCAAAAGTCTCCATACAAAGGAAAAATTTTTCAATGAATATTTTGTAAATAAAGGTACATTTAGCTACAATTTCCCATTTTCCCTTTGTATGGTGACTTTGGGGCACCCTGTATATACACTGTAATGGTGAAGACATGTCATTATTCATTCTTCCAAACCCATGGAATGCGCAAGACCGAGAGTGGACCCTAATGTGATACGGACTTTCGGTGGTAAAGATGTATCAGTGTAGGCTCATCATTGTGGCCGATGCACCATCTGGTGAGCGAGGTCCGGGGCGGGGAAGGCTGTGCGTGGCGGGGGAGGCATTTAGAATCTCTGTTCCTTCTGCTCAGTTTTGCTATGAACCTAAAACTGCTCTAAATAATGTCTATTTTTAAAAATGTTAAGGCAGAAGACTTAATGAGGTTCATATATTGTTAAATTTGAAAACCAGGATGTAAGGTAGCACATGGCATGCATAGTATGATAAAATTTTTACAGATATATGTATTCACTTGAATCAAATCATTTGCATGTCAACTTTAGTTTATTGCCCCCGGATTGCAGCATTAGCAGTTTCCGTGTGGCAGTGTGCACAGGCCACCACACCTACGAGTTCACTGGCCTCCTGTCCTGTGCATGTCTGTCTTCCTGGACCTGAAGGAAGGCCCTGCAGCCCGCGCTCAGTGGAATTCCCATTCCTGAGCACAGATAGATAAACCAGCGAGCCAGTTGTGAATATGACTGTTTGACTCAACTGATGGACTGCTGAGGCCCGGGAGTGCTGAATTCTCTAGAAAAAGAAAAGTCACATGCTAGAGAAGTGAGGTTGATTAATTTCCACACATAACTGAAGTGTAAGGCTGTAGCATGCAGGTTTGGGTATTGTACATGGCAATCTTTCCAAAATATTCATTTGCTAACCCTGTATTTATTGTGGGCTTACTGTTTACCAGGCATCAGTCTGGCACCCTTCTCTGCCCTCTTAGGCAGAATACATTGAGCATAATTTAACCTTTGCAGGGTCTTTCTAATGAGT
>RJWJ010033745.1:0-17682 GCA_004363605.1 Indri indri | reverse complement strand
GATCATTGTATCCCTTGATTTTTTCACATGAGATCATTGTATTTTGCAGCATGGCAAAGAGAATAAAAAGCAAGTGCTGGGTTTCAGTCAGTGCCGCCTTGGCACCACAGTGCTGGTGGACTCCTGATTTCCCCGCTTTCTTAAATATTATTTCTGTTTCTGTGTCTTTGTTTCATTCATCTCTTGCAATACATTCTGTCTGGGGACCCTCTCTTTATTGGGGACATCACGAACCCCTGATAGTCATCCACTTGTCTTTCTATTTTATCTGACCATCCTTTAGGGTGGAGCTTGTCCACAGAAGACATATATTCCTAAACAGAATTTTACAAGTTGCTTTCAAAAGTAGTAAATGTTAGACAATCAGTTGCATTGAATTCGCTGGCTCATGTATATTAGGGCCATTTTGCTTCATGCATCTGAAATCTTCCAAGTCATTGTTGTGTTGGTCCAGATAATAAAGACTGGAAACAAATCTCATCCCACCACTACCCCCGACCCCTGACCTTTCTTGTATACCTTTGATTCCTATCTCTTTCATTTATTGACAAATACATTTTTCCCCCTCCTGTTATCTCTGCTGGGCCAGGCTTCCTATGAGAGTGGGAACTGAATTGTATTCTGCCTTCAGCAGCAATGATTTCATCAGTTAGACTGCGACTGCTGAGTCTTTTTCCCAAGGATGTGAGATAGGGAGACAGCTTCCAGATTGCTGACTAGCTATTTTGGGACTTGTAAATTTGTGGCACAACTGACTTGTAAATAAATGCTTGTATAAATACATCTGATACCTAAACATAAAAACTAATCATTTCACCTATTGAGTCTTGCTCACATGAAAAATCCTAATTTTCTCCAATTCTTCATCTTCTCTTCATATTTTATGCCATTTATGAAACAAGTAGGATTAATGACCAAAGAGAAAATAAAATGCAGTTGTTAAACATAGGACATACATGGCATTTTACACACTTGCAATCTGTAACTTTTTAACAATTTTCATCTTCAGTTTTTGTAGATAATTTTCTCTACCAAAATCTTTGTCCACAGTAGTTTTTTTTAGCTGTACTTAAACAGTTTTAAGAAAGGAAGAAGCATGACTTGAAATATTAAGTAGCAAGCTGGGGAAATAAATGAGTGCTGTGTTTCTAATTCCTGACATCAGCGCTCATGCCCTTGTGACTCAGTATAGTCATCTGTAAAATGGGACTAAGGCTACAGATGATATATAAGCAAAAATCCCTAGAAGTGTGAAATGTGATATAAGTTCAAAATAACAAACATGCCTTCTAAGATTCTTGACTAGAAGGAAAAATGCTAAATTTCAAAAGCCCAAGGTCTATCCTCAACTGATTAGTAGATATCAAAGTGATACAACTCAAATGCATCCAAAATGGTCAAGCTGGGGGAAAATATGTTATATGATCTTTTAACTCCCTGGTGTGAAAATTAGAAGGTGTATTAGTTTTCTACTTCTGCTGTAACAAATTACCACAAATTTAGTGCTTTAAATAATACAAATGTATTATATTATGGTTCTATAGGTCAGAAGTCTGACATTGGTTTCACTGAGCTGAAAACAACTTGTCAACAGGGCTGTGTTTCTTTCTAGAGATTATCCTGGTTTATCTAAGTGGGCCTAATGTAGTCAAAAGATACTTATAATGGAAGCAGAGGTCAGAGAGAGAAATGTGATGACAGAAGGAGAGGCTGGAGTGACACATTTTAACACATTGATTGCCAGATTAGAAAAAAAGTTTTTTTCCCTGGGGCCATGATGTTTTATTAAAAGAAAATGATCGTTTCTAATTTGTTGTTTTTTATTGTTTTCTGTGTGTGAGTTAATGCAATGCAACCCTTATTTTTAGAATTAAATTGTCAATATTCATTGTAATGATAAGATCATCAACAAGTAAGATATTCATGAACCAACTGCAGGGTTTTTCTTCACGAGGCCCCAGGCTCAAAACTAGCCTGAGTTAAACACAACTCACATGGCAGTCAATGTGTAAAGGTGGAGGAAAGTGGTCACGTGCCAAGGAATGCAAGTGGTTTTCTAGAAGCTTAAAAAGGTGAGGAAACAGATCCTCCCCTAGAGCCTCCAGAAGGGACACAGCGGTACTGAAACCTGGATTTTAGAGTGTATGACCCATTTTGGACTTCTGACTTCCAGGATGGTAAGATGATGAATTTGTGTTGTTTTAAGCCATTAAGTTTGTGGTGATTTGTTAAAGCAGAATAGGAAATGAATAGAGGGAGAATTCATTTTCTTGTCTTTTCTATCTTCTAAAAGCCACCAGCATCCTTTTGTTCCTGGCCCCTTCCTCCGTCTTTAAAGGCAGCAATATTGAATCTCCCTCTGACCCTTTTTCCATTTCACATCTCTTTCTGACCTCAGTAGGGAAAGGTTCTCTGAATTTTAAGAACTCATGTAATTAGATTGGGCCCACACAGATAATCCAGAATAACCTCCCCGTATCAAGATCCTTGATTGTTTCCACATCTTAAAAATCTCTTTTGGCATGTAAGGTAATTTATTCCCAGGTTTCAGAGATTAGGACATGGACATCTTTGGGAGGGCTACCGCAGAAGGCTTGAGTTCTGTACCTAGTTCACCAACTCTCTAGAGATGTTACTTTGGAAAAACATGTTCAGCTCTCCAGACCATAGATTTCTTTAACCATATAATGATTATAATACTTTGCTGCTGTTGGGGCTCAGGACATGACACCCTAAAATGTGACTGTAGGAGACCAGAATATGCCATCCCAAAATACACCTCTTTGATTATTTCTAGCTGGTTATTTTGAGAAACTGCAGACACAAGACTAGCTCTGAAAAATTCCCCTTTTGTATAGGAAACTTACATCTATAAAGGAAATTTTCATTAGTAAAGGTATCTGTACCACAAAGAGAGCTGTTCAGAGACAACTTTTATCGCCTGATTCTTATCTGCATAACAAAGGCAACTTTTATTCACCATACGTTTCCTCCCTTCATGCTTGCATAATTTGTCTCCACCACTGCCCAGAAACCCTAAGCTTTCTGTAGCTCACAATCCTATATAAGCATCAATCATCTGGCCCTTCTTTGAGTCTCATATTTTGTGAGACTCCTGTGCATACATATGTAATTAAAATTGTTTTTTTTTTTTCCTCTGTTAATCTGTTTTGGGTCAATTTAGTTTGTAGACCAAACAAAGAACCTAGGAGGGCAGGGGGAAGCAATTTTTCCCTCCCCTACACTATGTCACAGGGTTGTTTTCAGTATTAAATGAGTGAATGTATGTAAAAGCATTTTGTAAACTGCAAAGGCTACATAAACATAAGGGATTTTTATTTCCATAGGAGCAGAAGAGTAGCAATAACAGTAAGCTAAATAATAGATAATGCAGGAGGTACGAATATCTTACCTGTCCTCGAAGACTTATCAGGCTATTTATGGATATCCTTAGGGGTATCTCACGTAAATTTACAAAGAGTCCTCTCATATTCTCTTTTCTGGACACACTCATTGTTCTCATTAATGTGAGCTGCCATCTAGCGACTTGAGGGTGACATCTTATTGTGACTTGGATGCTTCTCGGCATGGTGCCCTCCTGTCTATGCTATGTTCCCTTGATGCTTCCAAAGCTGCTCATCTTAGTGATGCCAAAGACATACTGTAATTCCTTCAATCCTCATTGAGCTGAGACCACACTGTGTCCACACGGAATGTCCTTTTCCTCCATTTTGTGTCATGTTTGGTTACTTGACCACAATGGCTGGACCATTAAAGAGCACAGACAATGATGATTTAGACTTCATTCAAGATTACTTTCACTTTGTATTGTTGCCAGACCAGCAAACAAGACTGGAAGGGACATATACCTGATATGATTATAAATGATGCTCCCAATTGCCACCCAGGTTTCTTGTGGAAGTTCCACAAAATCAGTGAAGAATTCGTTCTATGCAGAAGGGGGGATCAGCAAGTTTAGAGGAGTCAGATGCCATGAACTTGCTACCTATTATATAATTTTAGCCTGGGGGAGGGCCCACATGGGTAGACTCAAGGGTCTACCCATTACTGTTAATGAAATTCTCACTGTACCACAGTTACATACTTCTATGTTTCATTGCTTACTGAATCATTAAGACTAATGTGGCACCTGACCATGGCATGCTACACCATGTGTCTCATAAATTCTTTGCAAATACAGGTCTTTCTGCTTCTGCCTACAATGCCTCTGTTTAAAAAGTTTAGACAGACTTTGGAAATAGATCAGGGGACAGACATGGAGCTATCCTCCCCATCCTTTCTCCTCTATCTCATCTTTGCCAACCAGGTGTCCACTTATAAGACTCTTCCTGACATTTCTTTCCCTCCTTCTCTTTATCTCCCTCCTTTCCCTCCTCTTTTCCTTCTCCCAGGCCTCTTCTCCCTAATCCATGTAAATAGATTCTGCAGCTTGTTCTTACCAGCTAAACAGATACACTCAGATATGTCTCAATGTCAGGCTGGGACCACTGGGACCATTGCTAAAATTGTATTTGTTGTGATATACCATTAATAACAGGTATGGTTATAAACATATGATAGGTATAGTTCGTGATTAAAATAAAAGACAAATTTCTTAAAACCTAGAAGCTTTAGGCAACACAAATAAACTAGATATAGGTTATTTATATACACATAAAGACAAAATCATTATAGAACCACATCAGTTGTAACTTTGGGCAGAACTAATTAACTGAGCTCCTGTTCCACAGCAGCAGAGACATGGAAAAATCTGTTCCTGTCACTAAATAGAATAGCTGATCAGTTTGACTGGAAGTCGAGGTCAGAATGGTTTAGAAAGGATGCTGTAGCCACACATGGAAAAAAGCTCTATAAAAGAAACATCCACATATGCAATCTCAATTTTATGCCCTATGGGAAGAACTTGGGATACATGCACATGTATTAATGCCTTCCCCACCCATTATGAGATCGGATGTGTACTTAATTTGCACCCCCTTCTGATCTGGTAGATCAGAATGATGGAGTCAGACCAGGAATTGTCACTGAATGAGTACATAAGGAAACAAACAAACAGGCAAACATCATCTCAGAGCTCCTCTCTCTGAACCACCCATATGGCTGGCCTGGCCATTCATTTCTCATACTTCCTGTTGAGATGCTATCTAAACTGTTCTTGCCTAGGGGCCCAGGGTCTGTAGGAGTCATTGAATTTGCTCTGGCACTAGAGTGAGCTAATTTTTCCCTACATGCCAGGGGGTAGAAGGGGATTGCTTGGCCTTGTAATCCAGCACTGGGGGAGAGGGATTTCATGTCTGAGTTACAACTAGAGATGTGCTATGGCTGAAGCTTAGTTCTTGTCCAAGTTTGTACTTTAATGCTGAGGTCATTTCACTTGGGAAGAAGACAAAAGTCCCCAACATTTTGTTTCATACAATGTCCTGCCCCAGAAGTGCCTGCTTCCACTGATTCCATTCAGCCATGTTGAAGGCTTTGCCTGGGCTGCAGTGATTAATGAACATTGTATTTTGCTTATAGCAAAAAAATTTTAAAATTGGGAGCAGGGCACAGCTTGACAACTCTTCTGCTGTTAGAAACAACATACAGAGGAGTTCGTCTTAACTTGATAGATGCACCAGGTGTCAGTTTAACACTGTAGTGATGGAAATAACTGGCCACATCAGACCAACAACTGGTCTGTGACTATTCAATTCCACCAATACATCATGTGTGTAAAACCTTGGTTCTTTCTTACAAGGTGTGTTATTATTTGAAGAACAATATTTCTCCCCAAAATACATATTCTATCTAATTTTTTCCAATATATAATGTTTCTAATATACTCTGTATATTCTTGATAGTCTATGTTTTATAAAATCTTCACAAAAATATGTTAAGTTTTTCCTTAGACTCCTAGATGACAGAAATAGAAAAAGTCATCTATTCCCCTATTCTACTATTTCCTACACTGTCATTTCTACTATTGTCTACAATGTAATATAAGCTGGAAAGGACTGGAATATAATTTTGAAGTCACAGGTGACTTTCCGACCCTTTCAAAACACATTAAAGTATTCAATAACTGAAATAATCACATGAGTCAGAGATGCAACCTATAGCACATCCATAGATGTCCCAAATGTCACCATCCCCTACAGGATTAGTAGGTTGCAATCTTTTAGTGACAACTGAAAATATATATGACAAATAAACTAGTGTATTCCTCATTCAAAACTCCCATTTTGTTAAGTGAGGGGAGGCTGTGGTCAGAGCAGCAGACAGTGAAACATTATTTACTAGCTGTTTTCTATTGCAAAAAAAAAAAAAAAATGGCGGAAAAGAAATATCTAAGAAAACTGTTGAAGGCAAGATAACAATACCTGAATGAAGTCAGAACTACTTTTTCCTTGACAGAGTTGCTTCAGCAGCCAGTTGGAAAGATGAACACTTTTTCCAGAATATGACCAGCACTCAGTTTAGTCATCGAGCCTTCTGATGTTATACAATAACATAATTGAATATGTACTATTAGAGAAGATATAAGGGAGCCTGGAAGTTACATCAGGGGTTTATTCAAGATCGACTGGTTTGAGAAAAGACAATTCATGTAAAAACAAAGAGGGAAATGATTTAGGAGTAGGAACATCAATTTGAGTGTCACAGAAACCAAAAGTGTTATCCCTGGGGATAAAGATATTATTGATGAAAAAACTTACTGTTTTGACTTTTCTCAGGACTCAGAAAGTGAAATGTTGGTACATAAACGATCAAAGAAAAAAATGCACACATTTGACTGACTCTCCATGACCTCTCCTTTAGTTCTTCACTGAATGTAGATTTATGAGGACAGAGAGATTAGACTGAACAAAGCTACAGTGAATGGATTCGTGGGGAAGCCCTGTACTGTATGAGTAAGGTAGAGTTGAGGGGTAGTTGGCTCTATATTTCCTAATGGAAACTACAAGTTGTCCGCATGGAATTCTCCAGAAGTTGCCTTCATTTTCTGATGAAGAATTCTCCTCTGTTTCAAATTTATTTGATATTTTTGAGTGACTGGCAGCCTTAGAAATTAAACAGACTACTCCCTGAAGGTTTTAAGGAGAATGATAGTTCCCTGTCATACTCCAAAAGCAAAGACATTTTAGTCATTCAATAAAGACCATACAATGCTCATAAAATTGCAAAGGGAAAACAACAATCCTGCCAAGAACAAACAGAAAGGTAAAATGCCAAGTCTTTCTACAATTGTTTTTTTTTCCAAGTGCTAGAAGTGTTGGCAGATATGTGTATGCAAGGCCCTGATAATAAGCAAATGAACATGTTTAACCTCTGGGCCAGATGAGCTGGATGGAAGAGTCATGTCAGATTGTGTAATGTCCTGGGGAAGCCACACAAGGTGTCAGTACAAACTAGACTGGTCCCATCAAATCCTAGATTCACCAGCTTCTAGGACAGCCATTGCCATCTAATTAAGTGACTTTCTGAAAGGAAAAAGAACATGATAATTCTGTTTCAATGAGCTATTGCTTTTGGAAAATATATTTCATGGAATGCAAAATTATCAAGTTAGGAGATACTTACAGAGCTAATCTAGATCAAGTTGCTCAATTTGCAAAAGGGTAAACTGAGATTCAGGTGGGGAAGTGATTTCCCCTAGGAGGGTACATAGAAAAGTAAATACCTAACTAGTACTAGATCTACATATATTTGGGCAGAGTTGTTTGCAAAATGTTCCAACCAAGATTCCTGAATACCCTTCCAAGTTTTCCTCCAACTGGAGACTTCGAACTTCCTACAATGAAAAATATTCCCTGACATTTCCACTAAGGGAATTTCATGAGGAGAGGAGAGTGGATATTGTGGGTAATAGTGATAAATACAAAAGAGGCTAAGGTCAAATCAGGGGTGATTCAAATTTATTTATGACCTAAATCTAGATTAAACTCAAGTGGACCAAGGTGTGTTCTTGCAATGTGAGCAAAGGCTTGGATCATCTCCCTTCTGTCTTGCATAAAGCATGTTTTGCTCAGTAGCAATATTTCCATTTAATAGCCCAAGTGATAAATTAACAGAGTGCTAAATTAAAGGGATTTCATCTGTAATACTACTGATTATTTCTTCATTAAGGAAAAATGTCGCCATTATTCTAATCCACATATTCTGTTCTATTTTTTGCACTCAATGCTACCTCATCAATGGTTGGAGAAGAAACAGCCTTTCCATGGCTCTCTCTTGCCATAGAAAGAGTACTGTGTTCTGTCACTTACTAGATGTGCAACGTTGGAAAAGACACTTAATTTTTCTGAGTTTTAATTTCTTCATGTGTGAAACACAGTTTGCAGAAAAGGTTAAATAAAATCAATATGCAAAAGTGTTTGACAGGTAGTAGGTATCAAATACGTATAGGAGTTAAATATAAATGTGTGGGAAAGAATTATCTTCTGGCACCAACCTGGGACAGGCTCACAGAGAATGAAACAAAAAAACAACAGAAAATACAGTTTTTCAGGCTCATAAACAACTTTAAAATAATGGAGGAGCATAGCAGTAAAAATATGAATAAAATAATATAACCGTGCCCTGTTCCATAGATTCCATAGGCCTGGGTTTGCCAGTAGATAATCCTTTCTTGAGATAATATGTGAATGAAATACCTTAAGCTGGCACAGCCCGGGGTGCTTTATAGATAGCATGAGTATTAGTCGATATTAAATGGTCATACATATGTATCCACGCACATGAGTGTACATACACATATACACACATACACAGGAGCTTGCCATGAAAAACCCTAGCTAATGCTATGTTTTCAGCTACGAGGTGTTTTATTGTCTCTGCCTTTTGATTCTCTACTTGTACCCTATTGTGGTTTGAATGTGTTCCCCAAAATTCATGTGTTGGAAACTTAATCCCCAATGCAACAGTGTTGGGAAGTGGTGCCTAATAAGAGGTAATTAGGTCATGATGGCAGAGCCCTCATGAACGGATTAATGTCGTTATCACTGGAGCAGACTAGTTATCTCAAAAGTGGCTTTGTTATAAAAGGGAGTTCAGCTCTCTCTTCCTTTCTCACTCTCCCCCTCTCTTGTCCTTTTACCATCCACCGAGGGATGAGGCAGTACAGACGCCCTTACCAGATGCAAGTCCCTCAAACCTCCAGAACTGTAAGAAATAAATTTATTTTCTTTATAAATTATCCAATGTGTGGTATTCTGTTTCAGCAACACAGAACAAATTAAGACACACTCTCTATATCAGAAGCCATCCTGTTTCTCAGGCAACGATCATTGGTTTCAAGGAAGAGAAGCCCACTCAAGCAAGCATGAACAAAAAGGAATTTAATATCAAGCTGCAAGAGCAATCTCATAGACATTCAAGGGCAACCCACAAAGTGCAGTCAGGACTCTAGGAACTGAGAATTTACCTAAGTCAGAAACCATGGTTGCTCGCTCTCTCTTAAAAGAGTCTCTTTCATCTCTGCCTCTCTGCCTCCTCTCTTTTTCTCTCAACTCACTTCATCTGCTTTCATATGGCCCAAGTTAATGTATGAATGAAGTACCTGAATCTGGCAAAGCCATTCAGGTGAATCATTCACCTGTTTTCTAACTAGATCTGTGTATCTTACTTCAAATTCTTGAGAAAGAGCAATTGACTGACACTGGTTAGCCAACAGACTGCTGTCTTGGGCTGCCCGTCCCTAGTACAATCAAGTGTGTCTGGGGGTCAAGGAGTGGGGCACAGAATTACTAAAGTATTCCACCATTGTGAACAGGATGGGCTATGCTAAAATAAGAAGACGGATTTGGCAACTCAAGTAACAGGACATCTTTGCAAAGTCATGATTTTTCAAATGAAATCAACCTTAAGGCTATGAGGCATTATTTTTGTTTTGTTTTGTTTTTTAATGAAATAAGCCTTTAAAATATGGTATTATCCAGTTACTGGTTTATGTTAACCTTGACATGTAAATCATCCTTAGCATGTCAATTGCATTATATCATTATCACTATCATCTAGTTTTATGCTAGAAACTCTCTAATCCAACAAGTCGGACCCAGTACAATAGTTCATTGTTTAGTCAAACAAAGCAATTGAAACAAAGAATCATTAAAATATGTTATACGTGTTAAATATTTCATTTTAACAAAATACTTTTTGAGAAACAGATTGATTAGTGGATATCTCCTCCCATCTAGGGTCCAATATAGACATATTACGGAAAATCATTTTTCCATGATTTTTTTTCCACTCTCCAGCCTTTTCCTTAGGTATGTGTTGACTTTTGGAGTTTTGAACTATCTTGTTTGCATAAGCCACATCCATAATAATTTTCAGTTTGGGTTCCTTTAAAGTGGAAAGAGAACTTAAAAAGACCTCTGAGAGGAAGTGATATGATAGCTGAGATTTGCTTCAAAATAATTTGGCAGGAGAGTGGGTAAAGTATAGATGAAACAAGATTGGACATGTAGAGATAATTATTGAAGCTGGGTGATGAGTATATCATGTTAATTATAGTAGACTTTCTAATTTTAGATGTTTGAAATTTTCCATAAAATAAAACAAAACATGTGAAGCAATCTGAAAATCTGAATGTAGAATCTTCCTAAATTATTACAATTTCTTCTTATCTTTTGCTTTTTTCTCACCCACACCAAGTTTGACAGATTTTTTTTAGCACCCTGCTTCTACTGAGTCTCACAAAGGCATTCAGCCTAGATTTCATTGAAGCAACAACTCACTTTGCATTCACATTTCATCAGTTTACATAATATTTAATTAAACCACATAATGATATTATTATGCACAACTGGCATAAATAGATTTGGAACAAACTCAACTAAGTTTTGGTAAGCATACAATTCCAATGGTTGAAGCAAAAGTGTCTGGACAAACTAGGCATTTCTAACCACACTACTTCTAACCACATAGTTAACCACAAGCAGTTAGTGTACTATGGCCATTGGCCACTGGGTCTTACTGTGTGTCAATTAATTCAGTAAGCTGATTAAGTGTAAGTTCACTGAGAGTCTACTGTATATTGCATGTTTATTATTATTACTATTATCATTATTGTATGTTCTCCTACATTTTTCAAACTTTAACTCTGATTTCATGTAATCCTTTTTCACAATCTCAAACTTGGGAAAGTTGAAGACTTTTATGTTTGCCTCAAATGATCTTCTGGAGTGTAATGGAGGCAGTGGGAGCAATTTTTTCAGTTACTTATATTTGGAAAGCACAGAGGGTGGGAGTGTTTAATTTCCATATTCTTATTATTGTGTTGCTCTGCTTTCTCACAACTCTCTGATTCAGCTTGCTCACTTAAAAAAATAAATAGAAGTAGTCTCTTTTATGGACATTGGCTTTGGCAAGAAGCCTGATTACACTTGCTAAGCCTCCTAGTAGCAATATCGAGGAATTAATTAAAACACTGAGCCCTGAGTACCTACCCAGAGAGACAAAGAATCAGTGTGCTAGTAGTCCCCTGTTCTGAGCTTCTGCAATCATTTGTCGAAATATCCTGAGGAAGTAAGTCAGTTTTTATTTTACTATGCAGGATGACATAAGGTGATATGACATACCAATTTTTTTTTTAATGATAAAACTGTAGGGACTAAAATTTCCTCTTTCTCCTCCTCCCTCCATGACACCTAATAAAGCTGCTTCCTGAATGAAATAGTCATACTGCCCATTGAGTTTCTTTCATCAAACTGATAACAGTGGATGTTGGAAAGGACTGCTTTCCATTTGTTTAACCACTTTAGTATGACTAACTCATGAACACACAGGAACAAGGCAATTTGCTCCTCCATTTTCCATCTCGGGTATGCACGCAGCAAGCAGCATGCATTCTGAGTCACGCAGAGTCCACTGTTCTGAATGCATGCTGTAAGCTCAGAGGGGCTAATAATCAAATTAGGCTTCTAACAAACGGCAATTTATAACGCTGAAACTAATGAGAGGTCAAAGAACTAAACTCTGCAAGGAGTTTTAATTATCCTGTCCTTTGTGACTCCACAAGAACATTTTTAAAGGAACACTGTTGCACAGTATTCGACTGGTACTTTTACTTTCATTAAGAAGATTTACACAACCTATTACATAAATGGGAAATACGGACTTTATTTCTAAGTAGAGAAGGAACATAACACCTTCTTTTCAGGGTTGGAAAGCAAGCACTGTCTTGGTTTGATGTTTGAGTAGAATACCATTCCTGGAACACTTTCCTTTCCACGGCACTGCTGAACGGAGCAACACAGACAGAGCCTATCTCCGAGGGACTCTCTAGATTGGATAACATACATAAAGACAAGAACTGTGACAAGTGCACCAACTACAATTGGTGTCCTTGTCTCCTGTGCCATTTCGATTTTTTTTTTTTTTCTTTTTATGTCCACTTCCTTCGGCCAGGAGTATCCCCACACACCAGCAGCGCCACACCCATCACTTCTGCAGGTCAAAAGACTCTTCCTCTTTCATGGCCTAACTTCTTTCTGGGCTTTGTTTCCGACAGGTTTGTTTATTTATTTGTTTGTTTGAAAGGGAGTGGCAAAATTGATTCACTGAAAAAAGCCATATCAACTGAATGTTGCAAAAAGAAAAAAGCTACTACAGTTAAAAGCTGGAGAAAAGATTAATTTGGAGGCATTGGAGATTTTAACATCAGTAGACTGTGAGCACTGCTGGTCTGAAAAGACTTTCACTACCAAAGGGGTTAATTGTCCAAAGGTAATGTCCACCCATCAAACCAATTTAAGGCCAAGGCATTCATCTGGGCAAAGAGCTTTCTTCTATCAATAACTATGTCAATAAAACAGCAAATGGAACACAGAAAATTGAGCATATCCATATCATCAGGGCAGCAAGATAACTAGCCCAGAGCATTGAGGGGTCTGGGTGTTGAACCAGTTGCCCTTCATTTTGTGGGGGGAAATAAAAAACTTGTTAAAGTGTAAAAGTGAATACAAAGAAATTGAAAACAATGCAAATGAAAAAAGCTGTTTAGTGGAAAAGAAGACGAAGTCTGCAAATTCTTCTGCTACCCTTGCCATTGCCACACCCTGCCATGTGACATTGCTTTATTGTTCTTTGAAATTGTTAGCCCATTGTTTTATGAGGTAGTGTAGCTGAAGGGTTAAGAACATGTGCCCTAGAGTCAAACTAAATCCAAGTTCTGTCACTTACTAGCCAGTTTCTTTTCCCTTTCTAAGCCTCAGTCTCCTCATTTGTAAAATTTCAATAAGAGCAAGGCTGTAAGGTTTTGGAGCCAAACTGCCTGGGTTCAAATCCTCTGCTCTACCACATACTGGCAATGCGACCTTGAGCAAATTGCCTAACTGCTCTGTGGCTCAACTCCCCCCTCAATAAAATGAGACTGATGGTCATGACCTCACAGGGTCATTGTGAGAATTATAGAACGCATAGAAAGCACCTGGTAAAGGTTGAATAGATATGTCATTAATACCTACCTCAGAAGGTTGTTGCAAGAATGAAATGAGATACTGAACGAAAAGCTTTTAGCTCAGTATAGTAAGTGCTGGTTAGGAAGTGCTCAATAAATGCTAGTGTGGGGAAGAAAAATTTTTCCTTTACCCTCTAATGTTCTGTACTTGGGCGGGGGACTATGAATTAAACTAACAAAAGACAGATTAACAGGAGAAGAGGCTCACTACTTTTATTAATATTTATGTGCACAGGAGTTCACAGAAAAGTGAAACTCAAAGAAGTGGTTAGACTGAGGGGTTTATATATCATTTTAACAAAGAAAAGGGGGTTTGGGCTTCAAGGGATGATAAATGATGGGGCAGTGGGTAGGAAATACATAGGAAGTTAATAAAAGATAAGGGTTATATTGGTAAGGTCTGCTTATGCAAACTCATCTCAGTATGGAGTCTTCATCTCCTCTATTAAGAGTCACTCTTTCTTCCCTTCCTGGAACAGAGAGGAGACACCTTCACAAAGGGAAATTTATGCCCTGATTTTAAGCAGATAAGGGGAGAGCAGAGAACTCTTCCTGCATTTGTTGATTCTCAATTGCTTTCAGTTCAAAATAATCCTTATGCCAAAGTGGCCTATTTTGGGGTGGTATATTCAAATCTCCTTCACTAGCCTTTGTTATGTTTTCCTTTTGACTCTCCAACTAGATTTTAAAGTCCTGGAGGATAGGTCTTATATTTATTTCTCTATACTACAATGTCTAACGCTGTGTTATATGCAAATGGAAGTGACTCAAGCATAGCCACAGGAAGAAATAAAAGAACAAGTCTTCATGCAAAAGTAGAAACTCAAATATCAAAACTGAAGACTCACAGCCATGAAAGATTGGGTTTATTAAAAATTGATGGTATAAGTCAAACAGCATGACTGATTTTTAGTGAATTATAAATATCGCCAAGAGACAACAACTCCATCATTGATTCTTACTTGAAAATATTAATGATGACAACAGATAATTCAGCAAAAGAAAAAAAAAGAAAAAGGCCAACCTAATGACATTACATAGGCACAGCTTAGGGGGTTCTTACATTTGAGATTTCTGTGAATCACCTTCACAAATTTCATTACATTTCTATACCACCAAAAACTTTCCTTCACAATTTTTGCTTCATACACATACCATCTTTACTATTATTTACTTAATATCTTTTTCTTTAAATTAAATTGCTTTTTTTCTTTATTTGAAAAGGAGAGTTTATCTCATTACAATAGATGAAAACCAGTGTCATTTGCCATAAATAGTAAATATAATGAAAACAAAACATTGTTCTTAAAATCTAGCTAAATTTTGTTGCCTGACAAGGGCTCTTGAACCAATAGCTTTCAGGCCTGCTTTTTCTTTGTTAAAAATTTAATTAGAATGTGTCAGAGAAATGTTCAAGGCAAACTTGCACTAAAGTGAGAACTGAAAAATAATCTAAAGGGAAAACTTGCTTATCATGTGATTCTGTATAATTTAGTGTCTACATCATTTGTGGACCACTTGAAATTATTTTAGGTAGCATCACCACCTTTGGCAAAGCACCGGCATAGATGATCAATGAAGAATGGTTTCTGGCTCTCCTAAGGCCTATAGCAGTGTTTCTCAGGTCGTATCGTCTAGAACACCAGCATCAGAATCACCTATGGGTGCTTGTTTTAAAAAAACGAAGGGGTAATTATTGACTCACTACTTTAATTAGGGGACTAGGACCAAGGAAATTACATTTTTAAGGAACACTCCCAGGTGAGTTGGATGCACAATAAAATTTGGCAACCAGGGCTATAGTGGAGCCGTTACCAAAGAAGACGGAATCCACCCCAAAGCAGCTCTGTAGGTATAGAAAAGCTGAAAGACAGAGTGGAAGAAGAATTCAGCTAAAGGAGATAATCTGCCCCAGGCACGAAGAGCAAGACTGCAACCTGGGAGGTAAAATATTGAATTTAATTGGAATATTTTAATACTAGAATGGGGTGAAAAAGGAAAAGGAAGGAAGAAGAAAGGCTTACCAATGATGAGGGAACAAAAAGATCCATGGAAGAAAGGGATTGATTTACAAGAAGAGATGAAAGGAATTTAAAATGTGGCTTTGCTAAGTGGTCACTAAGCAGGGGCGTGCTAACGGTTTACAAATGTTTAAATAGCATACTAAAAAGAGGAGGAGGAATTTGTCAAGCAAGAACAAGGACGGATAATTAGACATTAAGAGAATGTAATTGACCAAATTTTCATTCCTTGTAACTCGACCTAAGCATCCCTGCTGTGCATATTGTATCCAACTTCTCCCCTAAAAGATATGCTCTATTGATCTTCCCCTGAAACAAAAGAGGCTTGAGCATTGCTCTAGGGTCTATCCCTTGGACCACACTCCTCCTAATTCCCAAGCCAGTGAGGCTGTTTTATCTCTACATCCCTTCCAGGGTTGCAGTCTCTACTCCCACAGGGCAAAGCCTGCAGGTCTAGTAGCCCTAACACATCAGGATCATCTTAGAGGAGTCTGTAGTGGAGCTTAAGAGACCTCTTCCACTTGAGGGACTGAGAAACTATCGGAGGCAGGGCCAGAGTCTGGCGTATTGGCTAGTTTTAAAATTTGTCTTTGGCACCCTTTTTGCATCACCCCCAGCTCCAGGTTCTAAGAGATCTCTCAATATATATGTAAGTGTCCCTTCTGTGAAAGGAAAAAGAACTCAAACAGACACCATTCATAGACAGGGTGACTTAATATGCTACCTCTGGGACTGGGGATAGTCATTGCCTTAAAAGAGGACCGTGGGCCAGGCATGGTGGCTCACGCCTATAATCCTAGCACTCTGGGAGGCCGAGGCGGGTGGATTGCTTGAGCTCAGGAGGAGTTCGAGACCAGCCTAAGCAAGAGCGAGACCCCATCTTTACTAAACATAGAAAAAAATTAGCTAGGCAACTAAAAATAGAAGTGAAAAAATTAGCTGGGCGTGGTGGCACACGCCTGTAGTCCCAGCTAGTCAGGAGGCTGAGGCAGGAGGATTCTTGAGCCTGGGAGTTTGAGGTTGCTGTGAGCTAGGCTAACACCACAGCACTCTATCCCAGGCACCAGAGCGAGACTCTGTCTCAAAAAAATAAAATAAAGAGGACCGTGGAGAAAGGAAGATGTTTAAACAAAATACATGAATTCTAAAGTTAGAATTTTAGAGACTGGCAAGCCTGAGTGCTAAGCTTTTTGGGAGAAGAAGAACACCATCAATAGCTCTCATTTTATCCCACTAATGACTCTAAACTGCTGCCCCCAAATCCCAAACTGGTCAGTGACACCCGAGAATACCAGGTGTGGAAGCTATGTTTTGCACTAGCCTCTTCTACTCCCTGCCAATTCAGAGACATTAACCTGAGTGGCTTCCAGAATGCACTTCCTGAAGGCCTGTCATCATGGCACGGCAGTCTGTAACTTTAAATGCTCAAAATTTTATTCAGATGTAGACAAGAATCCACAAGTACCACCTGGATTTTCCCTCCCAGTCCTTTTATGGTTTCTTGATAGCTCACTTTGCTGTGGACTTGCATGAGCTTAGAATGCTGTTCAATCAGCCCCACATTTCCTGACTGAGAGAATTATTAAGTTAAGAAATGAGGCATAAGTAGCATAATTTGAGACTCCAGCTAGACTGGACTGAGAAGCAGAAATGCAAAGTAAGGGCTTAAAATACCCCACTTGATGGATGGCCTGCATCATTGCTGGGTCTCTTCCATCTTCATGTTTTATATAATAAAGTAGAACTGTACTTTCCAAAGAATTTCACATTACCATGGAAGATTCTCTTTCATTGTGTTTTAATTGGGTTTAATATAGAACTTATTTGAATGTCTTCTTCATCAGCAGAATAGTGTTTCTATTTGAAGTAGATAAAGCAAAGGATTAATTCCGAAGGCTGTGAATTGCTATAGTAGAGCTGTGTTGCTTTCTTCTGTCCACAACTTTTGCCCCTTTCTCCTGGGGAGCAGAACCGTTCTTTCCTGTGGGGAAACACACTTTGTATGATTTTCATCCTGCCTGGGACATAGGGATGGTCTTATGACACAGGAGTGGTCTTATGACTCAGGTCTGGCCAAAGTATCGGATCTCCCTGGCCCCATCGATTGGTCCAGGGATGAGCACGTGATTCAAGTCAGGCTAGCTAAGGTGTTTCTGCTAAAATTGCTGCAGACGACTTTGGGATCATTCTCTCACTCCC
>RJWJ010033744.1:0-17695 GCA_004363605.1 Indri indri | reverse complement strand
AAAAAAAAAAAAGAAATACAGTTACTTTCCATAAAAATTTTAACATGCAAGGAATTTATCCTTTGTATATGACTTAAATTTTCCAAAAAATTGTTTTAATTTCTGATATAATTAAGAGTATAAAGGGATCCCAAGACTAAGAAGTTTGAAAATCTTAGGTATAGATTATATTTTATAAATGGATCATAGTTATTAATAAATTCTTTTGTCAATGAATTTTATATATGGTTCTTCCTTTTTTATGATCATAATCAGTGCTGCTATGTAAGTCCCTATATGTGTCCCACTGTGCATAGGTGTAAGTTCACCTAGGTAGTGAATATACCTACAACATTTTAAAGCATTGCTAGACGGTATAACTTCAATTTTTTTTTACATCAAGTAAAGGTGAAAATACAGACTCCAGAAATATTAAGAAATTGGATTAGCAGGACTTGGACACAACAGGCAACTCTGTGTGCAAGGGACAAAGAAGAACAGCCAAAGAGGTAGGAGGAAAACAAGGAAACAAATAAAGAGCAGTATCTGAGAACTTCTGTATTTACTGAATGTAATCTGGGAAAAGAGGTGCAGTGGGCCCTGTATACCTGCCTTCATTTTTTCTCTGCAGGCCTCAGACCTGGCTTTCATCCTCTTGATGCAGTTCTTGCGATTGGTGGTGTCAACAGCCAGCCAGCTGCAGGCCTTTTGTGGAGCAGCTGGGAACTTTTTGCTTTGTCCCTTCATTCTTTATAGAGCTTTGTCTTGAAGTCCTCAACATCTAGGGAATGGGGACATGGGGGTCACTTTCTGAATCCCAGAAGTCTTCCTGTTTCTTACTAAATAATTATACAGATCAGGCATTCCATGGGAAAAGCTTGACTGCAGAAGCCCCACTGACTGGAGTCTGTAGTGAGGCACTGTGGTCCCCAACCCCCAGCCTATGGACTGGTACCGGTCCATGGCCTGTTAGGACCTGGGCCACACAGCAGGAGGTGAGCGGCCGACAAGCAAAGCTTCATCTGTATTTACAGCCACTCCCTATCACTCACCATCCCCCCCCAACCCAGTCCATGGAAAAATGTCTTCCATGAAACCAGTTCCTGGCACCAAAAAGGCTGGGGACTGCTGTTAGCACACCTTTTGGATGAGGAATCAGTCTGCTTCCTGTCAGGTACTCAGTGCTACCCGCTGTGCCTCTAGTTCCATTGCCTTCCAGCTCTGTGAGGAGCCACAGCAATGTTTCTCCATCAGGGGTTAAAGTTTCCTGAACACGGTACTTTGGTTTCCCTTGTAGATTCATCATAGTGCCTATAACGGAGTGCATACTCAAATGTACAAATGAGGGAATGAACAAGGATTTTTTAAATATACAAAGGCCATCTAACTATTCTGTTATAACTGCTTTTATACAAACTAGTGAGGAACATAAGTAAAAAAGGTTTTTTCAATAATGCAGCTCATGATTCAGCTTTTTTTTATTATTATCATTTTAACTATCATATTATTTCCATCCAGGCCAAGGGACAATTTAGAAAAGGTTCTATTCTAAGTACATAGCCAAGGAAGTGTGAAACGGCTGTTGATGCTCTTCTTTTGAAGTTAGCCTGTCAGTTATTATGACTGAAACGACCCCAATGGTTCCACAAGTGTAATAAAATACTTCGCAAAAGGTTGCAGAATTGTAAGATGTAATGAACTCTGCTTAGCTTCATTTCCAATGCCGCGGAGTCCTAGAGAATGAGGCTCATTTCCTTATACCCTGGGATTTGTTTGAGTTACTTTCATGCCTGTGTCACAGAAAGCAGACCCGCAGAGCTGCAGCTTCTGCCGCCATTTCCTCCTCTGATCTCCAAGAGGCCTGGGAGTTCTCCTCTTTGTCATGTTTCTGGAGTTCATCATAGATGCTGTCATTCCTGTGAAAGTCTCCAGCCTTCCTGGGAAGAACATGGACATGAACGTGCTTCACGGTCTGTCCAGCTTCGGGGCCATCCTGCATGGAAAAGGTGAGAGAGGTCCCCTGGAAATGTTTCTCCACCACTGTCCCAACTCTCTGGGTCGCCAGAAACAAGTCAGCCACTTCATCAGGACGCAGGTCACAGAAGCGCTCCACTGACCGCAGCGGGCACACAAGGACATGTCCTGGTACCACAGGTTTCCTATTCACAAGAGCAAAGGACAGTTCTGTTTTAAGAAATACCACAGAGGGCTTGATGAGATGTTGGCCAAATCTGAACGACATTTCCTCGCAGTTGAAGTAGTTCTGGAGGCTGAAAGTCTGCGATGATGGTGTCAGCAGATTTGGTTTCTCCTGAGGCCTTTCTCCTTCGCTTGTGTTTGGCTTCCTTTCCGCTTGCTGTGTCTTCACAAGGCCTTTTCTCTGTGTGCTTCTGATTCAGCTTTTTAAAGCATTTGTAATGCTCGATTGTGGCATGTATTTTATCACCACGACATTTTCATAATAGGTAAGTTATTTTCTCTTTTCTAGTGCCAAGTGTCTATTCAAAAGCCTTGGCCTGGTATGTTAAACAAGATGCAGTAAATTTGGACTATCTGAATTTGAGCTCTCTTCAATCTAAAATGCAATGTGCACATATATTTTTGGGAAAGGTGGCTAAATTCTAACATGAAAGGCTAAGTCTAATATATGGTTAACTTGTAAAATAGAAATTCATTTGCTCTGTAAGAACTTAATCTTCCATTCAAAGAAATCAGGTTTCTCAGGCATGCTTCCTTTCTCCATACCATGTTATAAGTTGTTTTCAGCCTCTGTTAAAAAAAAACAAAAAACAAAGAAAACCCCTTGTTATCATCTGAATTCAGTAATTTCCATACTATGCATGGTTTCTTAAAGGACACAAATTTAAAGAAAAAAGGTACCCACAAATTGCCTCAGAAAGAACTCTCCTTTACTAACAATCAGCAGGAATTTACCAGGCTATCATTAAAGACAATTCCTTTCCTGTTTTTTGGTATGTAGTGTAGATCTGTAGAAAACATTGCTTACAGATAGTATTGTTAGCTGTATGTTCGAAAGCATAATGTAAAAAAAAGGGCTACCATTTGTTGAGCTTTTAACACCTGCATAGGATCAGTTAGGTTGTATTACCTTCACTTTGGGGACAAGGACATCCAGACTCTAAGACATTAATTACTCACCTATATCATTCACAAGTGTTGGAACCAAGAATGCAACACAGACTTCTCTGGTTCCAAAGCCTATGCTATCAGAAGCATACGTAAAATAAGTGTTGTTCGTGACCTAAGATAATAGTCCCAGGCTTAGCATTGTCTGGTATGTAAGTAATCAGACTAGAAATGAAATAGTGTGATCATTTTATCCTTTAAACTTTTTTTTATGGTGGGAGAGGCTTGTTTTCTGTTTTTGGTAACAACCTTGAGATATGATTGACACGCAATAAGTTGCACATATGAGTGTACAATTTGATAAGCTTTGACGTATGTGTACCTCACTAACCACCACCCGGAAAATTTACAAGCTGCAAACAAGATGATCTCGATACGGCCTCTGGAAGAACACGTAATCCAGGATGATTCGATCTAAGGAAATCCAAGAGTATCAAGTAAATGGTGACGCCAGATCTAAAGGTCAGCTCCGAGCTCCCTATCTAGCCGGTAGGGTCCTCCGGCCGGGTCACTCCCTGTGTTAGAGTCTCGGAACTACCCTACTTATGTTCAGGAAGCAGGCCTACCTGGAGCCAACTCTCTCCTGTATTCTTCAATCCGACTTCTATAATTGACTGAGACAGGCCAACCTTAAAGGTCCGCGCTCACGCCAAATGAGAGAGGCGAGCAACCTCCGGGTTACCAAAGACCCCGCCTCTCGAGGCTTTCCGTGACGTCTTGGCTCCCAGCGTGCAGTGCGCCCGCCCTGGGCCAGCCCTGCCCGGAAGGCGGAAGTGTGGGGATTTCCGGTCGACGTGATCCTGCGGCGTGTGCGTTTATGAGTTTCTCAGGTGAGTTAAGTGCGTGCCTCGTGGCTCCAGTGGGTCGTATGTCTTGCCGCCCCTAAAGAATTTCTTTTCAAGTCTTGACCCCCCCCTAGCCCAAGCTTGAGCTCCGGTGCTGCGGTGCAGGTCTCCGTCGAGGGCAAGGGTTCCCGGTGGTCTTGGTGGCGAAACTGGCGCATTGTGTAAAGTGGAGCTCTCCCCGGTGGTTCCGTCCCGCTAAGGTTAACTTCGGCCCTCAAGGTTGTTTACCTCAACCGTTCTAGCCCCTCACAAGGATTGGGTTATTGTAGACAAAGGAGCAGAGTGAGTTTGTGATTGTTAGCGTTCAAGAAATGTTACGCAGCTAGTCATCGGTTCAACAAATGTTTATGTAACTTACTATATGTAAAGCTCTATGCACTGGGGGAATCCACTGACGAACAAGACCTCCTTAGCCTCTGCCTTCTTGCAGTCTATAGTTCACGGGAGGAGGGGCGTGTGACAGAAAACAAACAATAGTTTCAGGTTGTAACACATATTAAGTACGGACCTTACGGAGGTCAGAGAAGTCCTTTCTGAGGTACTGAATGCAGGAGCAACCCTTGGGAAGAGCACTTCCCGGGCATAGGAACAGCAAATGTGAAGATACTGAATTGGACATTGTTTGGACTTTCTTCACATATAGGTGGAGTTTGCGGTGGTGGGTGGTGGAGAGTAACATGAGATAAAGGCGGGAGGGGGCAGAACACAAATGACTTTGTAGGTCTTGGATATATGAGGGGGAAATCATTAAAGAATTCTAAGAAAGGCAGTGGTGTGCTCTAAGTTTTTTAAAAAAGTTCACACACTGACCACCTTGTGGAGAATTTAGGGCTGGGACTGAGGAGTGGAAAGAAAGCAAGAGTGGAAATAAGTAAATTTAAAGTAGTTAGGTTGGCTTGAGGGGGTGGATAATGAAGGTTGGGTGTGGGGTGGTTATAAAATCATTTGCAGTTTGTAAGCTATTGCATAAATGTAAAGTGATGATGCATGTCTAGGGAAATTAAATTTCTGCATCTTGTAAGGAAACTGATGGAGCTTTCAGAATTGGCTTAATTTATACTTGGCCTTTGACCACAAGTTTGATGTGGTGTTCTTACTTGTTATTTAATGGCTGTATGTGCCTTGTTGATCCTTGCGTAAGTTACACGTGAAGCTATCATAAACCATGAACAGATTGAAGCATTTTCCCTTCCATTGCTTCTGTTTTGTAGAGATACCTGTTGGCCTGGTTTTCTAAGGATTTGCCTTATTTTATATATGTGTGTATACACACACACACACACACACACACACACACACCCCTACACTCCTACACTAAATATTTACTTTTGAATGTGTATTTTTGTTAACTTCCAGGTAAAACATGGCTAAAAGCTTACGGAGTAAGTGGAAAAGGAAGATGCGTACTGAAAAGAGAAAAAAGAATGCTCCAAAGGAGCTCAGCAGACTTAAAAGCATTCTCAAAGTAGACAGTGATGTTTTAATGAAAGATGTTGAAGAGATAGCAACTGTGGTGGTACCCAAACACTGCCAAGAGATAGTGCAGTGTGTGGTGAAAGATGAGAAAGGTGAGTTCATGTGCTTTATTAAAAAAAAAAAAAAATTCTATCAGTTTCCTTTAGTGATTCTTTTTGCTTTTTTTACTGTCCTTTACCCACCCACACCTACTCCCTACAAACCTGGCATGTCTTGCCTGTTCCATTATAGTAGCCTTTTTACTTCTCTCTTCTTCAGCTCTTGCTCCCTTCTGAGTTCCATATTTCAACCAGTATGATCTTTTTAGAATATGAATCAGATTATATCACTTCCGTGCTTAAAACCTCATTGTCTTTTCATGAGCCTACCAGAGCCTACTAGGTCTATCTGGTTCTAGTACCTCTCTAAAAAACCACCTACCACAGGCTGAAATTTTCTTTCTTTTTCTTTAAAAAAAAAAAAGATGGGGTTTTGCTTGTTGCCCAGTCTAGAGTATAGTGACTATTCACAGGTATGATCATGGTGCACTATAGCCTCCAATTTCTGGCCTCCATCAATCCTCTCATCTCAGCCTCCTGAGTAGCTGGGATTACCAGCGTGCAAGTTTCCTTTCGTTTGTTCACTTTGTTATTTCCCCCTCAACAGGGTACTGTAAACTTGGCTATGGCCATACCACCCTGAACGTGCCCGGTCTTGCCTGATCTCGGAAGCTAAGCAGGGTTGGGCCTGGTTAGTACTTGGATGGGAGAACATTGTAAACTCTATGAGGGGAAGGAGCTTCTTTGTACCACTGTATCCCCAGAACCTAGAACAGCACCTACAATAATCATTCAACAACTAGTTATTGAGAGGCTGTTATATACCAGGCACTATTCTAGGCACTGTGGAAGCAATGATGAATGTCTAATACAATGTCAGGTAGTAGAGATAATGGACCTTGTATACTATGGTAAGGTCCCAGGGAGGGTTGTCCCTCACAGTAGATGTTAAGGTTGGTGACGGATATACCATGGCATGGTTGTGCTGAGCTTCCTGCCAAGTCTCCTGTGAATAGATATGGATCTGTGGATGTTACGTGGACAGAAAAAGTATGGCAGTCCCAGGATGTGTTCAGGTCTTTCTTCTTCCATCAAGTTCTATTCTCAGTTCATTAGAATTTAGTTCAAGTTCATCAGAAATGGCCAATCATTCCTAATCAGTTCATTAGAAGTATGGGTACATTTATTGGCTCAACTATTATATTTTATTTAACTCAGGTATCACTTAATATGAGGAATATTCTTATAATTCACATGTGCTCAGAACCTTATATCTACTAATGTACTAACTCAAAGCCATACATCCTAAATGTTTCCTATTTAATTTTACTATTCCAAAGGACAATCATGACAGCATTCTTTAGAAAGTTTCTCAGTGAGTAAATAGATGGTGTCCTTAGTTACTCACAGACACTTCTTATGTCTTCCATGGTTGCAGGAGTATGTGGCAGCATGTGTCTGAGTCCATCGAATTTGCTGTAAGGAGTTTTCAGTGTTAGTCAAAGAGCATTCCACAGATGAGGGATTTTTTTCTTCTGTGGTTTCAGACTACCCTCAGTTCTGATGTTTTCAATACATTAATAGGCTTTCACAGGGTTGTTTTTCCATACATGAGGGTTAATAGTTTTTCCATCTTTTTATTCAGATGACATGAAAATGGAGACTGACATTAAGAGAAACAAAAAGAGTCTTCTAGACCAGCATGGACAGTACCCAGTATGGATGAACCAGAGGCAAAGGAAAAGGCTGAAGGCAAAGAGAGAGAAAAGAAAGGGGAAAAGCAAAGCAAGAGCAGCAAAAGCAGCGAAGGGTTTGGCCTGGTAGACTCTTAAAAACTTGGAAAATGTGATGTGGGACAGATGTTTAATTAGAATGTATACATTGATTTCAACTCCCACCAAGAAAATCTTGGCCTGTTTTCTTCAGTTGAAACCCAACATAACTCTTGAAGTTTGTTTTGGGAACTTTGAATAAAATATTTTCTTTGGATGAAAGCTATACTCATATTTTAATTGGATACTGCTCAGTGTCCAGGTGTTATCAGACATCCAAATCGTGTTAAGTATTAATGTGATTGTAATTGTTTGTTCTTATAGCTTGTTAATTATAGTAAAGATAAAACAAATGATATACTAACAAATAAGAGTGAACGAAGATTTAAAGAAAGCTATTATGTAATCATATCACCTAAAATCATAACAGCAGGTCTTATAAACAGTTGTTTGGAATTTTGATTTTGTATAATTCAAAGTAAAAGATATTTTGCATGTAGACTTTGAAGTTTAATTTTTTCTTGCATATATCCTTAAGATTTTCTAGTCCTCAAAAAGACCATATTGTTCAGTTTTTTTAAAGTCATAATTTTAGGTAGAATATTACCTTGTACAAATCAGTGTGCTTTTTAGGAAATTAGGACATCTCAGGTTTTTCACAAAAACTAATTTAATGTTCTTCAATGTTAATATTGTGTATCCTAATATAAATGCAGCATTTCTTAGCATGTGTTCTTCAGAATCAATTTATCTGGACGCTTGGTTGAAAAAAACTGTGGTCACATCAATTTGGGAGATGCCACATACCTGAAGATTCACAGAAGGGATTAGTTTAGGATTAGCCTAGTTTTGTGGAGATCTAGAAGTAAAGACACCTGTTGGTTCTTTGAAACTTGTTTTCTGAGAAATAGAATGTACTATTGGAAATGGCTGGTGTAATGAAATGACTTTTAGTTAAATCTGTCTTGCTACAGTTTGCTAACTTCACTCTTATTTAAATTTAGTTAAGCAATCTAAACTTAGCATTCCCTCTGGAATTTCACTGTAATCATGTTAACCATTTTATATGTTAACTGGAACAATTCAATATTGAGTGCCTGCTATTGTGCCAGGGACTTTTCCAGGCCCTAGGGACACAGGGAACAAGACAAGATATCTGCTGTCATAGGGTTGAGAGCTGTGCATTTGCTCAGAAGAGGATGTTAACTTTACAGGGAAACCAAGTAAAAGGTGAAATATATTAGAACGAGGTCACACACTTTGTGCCAGGCACACTGCTAGGCTGAAGAAGGGGACATGACTCAAATGTTGTAGGAGATTTGAATCTGTGAAATTTAATGCCAGTAAACTCTTGAAATTATTTTAATAGCCTTTTCTCAGTTTACTCAATAGTTCATTGCAGAGTTAGGGGATAACTTTAAATACTTATAATAAATGTTATTAAAAGCTAAGAAAGAAGATGTAAGTTGAGTAATGGATGTCATTCGTGGCCTATGTTGCCTTTTGGTATAGTTATGAATAACAATAGCCTTTGTTAGGGAAAAGTGGATACATAAGATGTTTATTAATAAAATTAAAAATTGTATACATTTTTCAATTAAGCCACTGACACTATCAGCCTAAATATACTACCTAAATTATTTACCTTTTTTTTTTTTTATCATAGGAATTGTCTACGTTAGTGATTACTTGGTACTTACTTAAATTTTGGCAGCATTTTCAGGTATTTTCCAACTGGATTTTCTTTAAGTCAAAGTGAGAGGCCAGGGATCTATTCACTTTTTCTGTGCCTGATGACTGCCACGGTAGTAGCTTTGAGCTTTCATCCAGGGCCTCTTGATGTTAGTTAGGATGTCCACGTAAGTTTGTCCAGTCAGGATTTAATTTAAAAGTTAACAAAATCAAAAAGCAAAATGCCACTACCATAAAACTTAATTGGGAAATCATGTTCTCGAGTTTCATGTGGCCTTTGGTAAGGTATCTACTAAAAAGACATGGCCTTAACACGGTGTTGTGAGTAGCCTCTAAGGCACTGAGTTCCTGAACCGCACTGCCAGATTTTCTCCCCACCTCCAAATTTTGGCAGGAAATTTAAACTGGCATTTTATAGTTAATGCTGGGGTATGATCACTTCTTCATCACTTTATTCTTAAAGATTATAAATTAAGAAGTATAGAGTAGTCCTTTAATCTTTTAAGTAATTAGTTTATCTTTTTGAAATTTGTCATCTTTTCATTTGACTGATATTTTCCAGAGAATTGCTGTTGTAAAACCACCAGATGGAGCTCAAGCTAAGTACCAAATCATTTTTGGAATTAGATCGAGTGAGCTAAGTCACATTAAGAATTGAGTGTAACATTTTATTTTTGTTTTTAAATAAATTAAAATACCATTTTAAGGATAATCAAAATTTCTTAAATTGTTAACTCATTTAATTCATGCGGCAATCCCATGAGCTTTGGTACCAATATTATCTCTGTTTATACATAGGGAAACAGGCACACAGGCCATATAACTAAATTCAAATTCAACAGTCTGGCGCCAGAGTCTATACTCTCACAATGCCCTTCTGCTTCTGAAGGATGTGCAAATTCTTGCTAAGAGAGAAAGGTAATTTTAGGGTAGAATACTTATTCTTTGGTTCAACCCATGATGGATTGGGCTGACACAAGCTCAGGATCACATAAAGAGCAGGTTTTAGTAGAGAAATGATTTACAGAACCCTCCACAAATCTCTAGGCCTAAGGCAGAATTGAGGTAACAGTTCACTAGAAATGGGTTGTCCAATCCGAAAGGGGAAGGTGTACGTTGTGACCAGTAGTTCGCGAGCTACTAATCAGTGAAGAAATGAGAACTGCAATTGAAACTCTAAGGTAAAATGAAGTAGTGGTTTTGATCACATCTTTTTTCTACTGTCACATTAATATAGATAGATTACTTCTTTCTCACTATATAGTTGACATGCTGCATAAATATGCAGCAGTATATATTTGCTTATTGGGAAATTTGGATGTTTTCAAAATTTGGATCTGCATATCTGGGATCCGTTTTATAGGAGTTGGAGAAGAAAAATAGCTATAAGTAACTTGATACAAGTATCTGAAATGGACTGGTGGAGATGGTGAGGGGCAGCAGTGTATAGATTAGTGAAGTGCTAGCCACAAGATAAAATTAGGGGGAATCTAAAGAGATCTCAAGGAATTGCCGAATTTATAAGTAAATTGAAATGCAGATGTTGAGCTGTTGACTGATCTTACTAGCTAAGTGACTAACTTCTGATGCCACCTGGCAGAGTGATTCAGGTTTATGCTAGGCACAAAGTATACTTCTTTTCCCCTGTATTTGCCAGCATATAAAAACACCATTGCAGCAGACACATACCAATTTTACAAGGAAATGTTTGGGGGTAAGGTGGGACTGTTAAGTACTTACACCAGGTTAAAGGCCACTGTGCTGTCCCCAGGGGCCTATCCGGTAGCCAGGAGGGCCAGGCCAGGTTTGGGCCTGCTTACAAAAAGAACTCTAAATTTAATATAGTTGAATGCCAAGGGTCTTTTACCCCTGTTTTAGAACAGGGGAAAAAATATAATGCGATGTCAAATAAGACTCTTCTTGTAGGATAATAGTAAAATTAACACTGCAGCCAACATTTAGAGAACGCTTACTCCGCTAAATGCTTTACATACATGATTTAATCCTGAAAACAACGCTGTGGGATTGGTACTCTTATTATCTCTATTTTCAGATAAGGAAACAGTTCGAGAAGATAAGTAAACTTGCTTGCAACTGTTAAGCAGTGAGCAAGGCTGTCCCAGAGTTTAGAATGAATACATAGATGGGACACTACAAGAGACAGACTTTGATTTGATCTAAGGAAGAACCTTCTAACCAAGATGTTGGGAGAAGAAGAGGCAGCCTTGGGAGCCATGGGGTGTCAGGCTAAGGCTGGACAGCCACTTGACTGGAATGTAGCAGAATGGGTTCAAACATTGTACTGTAGTCCCTCGGTATCTATGGGGTATCAGTTCTAGGACCCGTCTCAGATACCAACATCCACGGATGCTCAAATCCCTCACATAAAATGGTAAAGTATTTGCATATAACCTATGCACATTCTCCCATGTACAGTCATGTGTTGTTTAATGACAGGGGTATGTTCTAAGAAATGCATCGTTAAGTGATTTCATTGTTGTGTGAACACCATAGATGGTATTCCCTACCACACACCTAGGCTATATGGTATAGCCTATTGCTCTAGGCTACAACCCTGTACAGCATGTTACTGTACTCAATACTGTAGGCAGTTGTAACACAAGGGTAAGTAGTTGTGTACCTAAACATAGTTAAACAAAGAAAGGGTACAGTAAACATACGGTATAAAAAATAAAATATGATACACCTGTATAGGGCACTTACCATGAATGGAGCTTGCAGGACTAGAAGTTGCCCTGGGTGAGTCAGTGAGCGAGTGGTGAGTGTGAAGACCTAGGACATCACTGTACACTTAGGCTACACGAAATGTAGAAAACTTTTTTTCTTCAATAATAAATTAAACTTAGCTTACTGGAACTTTTTTACTTTATAAACTTTCAACTTTTTAAAAAAACTTTGTGGCCCTTTTGTAATAACATTTAGCTTAAAACACATTGTACATCTGTACAAAAATATTTTCTTTATATCCTTATAGTATAAGATTTTCTATTTTAGAAATTTTTACTTTTTAAACTTTCCGTTAAAAACTAAGACACAAACACACACATTAGCCTAGGACTACCCAGGGTCAGGATCATTAATATCATTGTCTTCCACCTCCACATTTTATTCCACGGGAAGGTCTTTGGGGCAAAAATATGCTTTGAGCTGTCATCTCCTATGATATCAATGTCTTTTGGCATCCCTTCTGAAGGAACTGCCTGAGGCTGTTTCATAGTTAACTTTTTTTAAAAAATAACTAGAAGGAGTACACTCTAAAATAACAATAAAAAGTATACAGTA
Source organism: Indri indri (assembly GCA_004363605.1). Taxonomy (NCBI): domain Eukaryota; kingdom Metazoa; phylum Chordata; class Mammalia; order Primates; family Indriidae; genus Indri; species Indri indri. The sequence goes on along the minus strand of RJWJ010033744.1, from coordinate 5,443 downwards.
CAGTAAATATATAAACCAGTAACATAGTCATTATCATCAAGTATTATGTACTGTGTATAATTGTATGTGCTATACTTTTATATGACTGGCAGTGGAGTAGGTTTGCTTACATCAGCATCACCGCAAACACGTGAGTAATGCATTGCGCTTTGATGTTACAATGGCTAGGATATCACTAGACGATAGGAATTTTTCAGCTCATCATAATCTTATGGGACCCATCATCTATATGTGGTTCATCATGGATCGAAATGCCGTTATGCAGTGCATGACTGTACTTTAAATCATCCCTAGTTTACTTAAAATAATACAGTGTAAATGCTGTATAAACAGTTGTAATATTGCATTATCTAGGGAATAATGACAAGAAAAAAGTCTATACGTGTTCAGTACATATGCAACCATCCATTTTTCTTTTGAAAATTTTTGATCCCTGGTTGGTTGAATCCAAGGATGCAGAACCCACAGATACGGAAGGTTGACTGTACTTGAAATTTGGGTTGAAAGCTGTGAAAGTCCTTTCCAGCCAAGAATGCCTTGTAAGGAGTCATCGTGTTTGAGAGGTATTGTGCTTATTTTGCTCTTCATAGTTTCCTGGCACTACATGATTGTAGACATAAGTATCTTTTTGGTGGAAATAACAAAATATGAAATCTTCTTAATTTTGTTAATGTTGAGTCTAGTATTCATTCTGCTAAGTCCCACTTTAAAGTATGGGAAAACGTTGCAACCATCTGCTTTAAACAATGAATGGGGTAAAGTCCTTCAAATTTTAATTTAAAGAATGGCATAGTTTTATCCTTTAAGTTTTTAATATGCAGAATGTATTTAATTTCCTAAAGTGATGAATTGTCTTGGCATTATGCTATCTTATGAAACACTTTCTTACTCTCACATTGTGTCTTTATAGTTTTCAATATCAGCAAAACTTTTAAATAGACTTAGTTGGGTGTTGTGTATCATAGTACAGTAACTGCTAGTACATATGGTATTTCTGATCCGTGTAATAAAGTACATTTGTCATGTATCTTGTGATCTGCATACCTTTCAGCTGTTACTTCATAAATCTGTTCCATCAGAGAACTGCTTTGTACAGCAACGGTTGAAGCTGCTTTTAATAAACTAATATTTTGTGTCTTTTATATGTAATCAACAGGGAGTATTATAGACTTGTGCCTCTGTGGAGAAACATTCCACTAAACTAGTTTTCTCTTGACAATAATGGGAAAAAATAGCTTGGGAAAAGCACAGATGTTCAAGAACATATGTTGTTTGCTCCTAAAAGTCGGCCGAAGATCTTTTGTATTACTCCGGATATATTTTTTTAATGCTTTAGAGAAGAAACAGTTTGAGATATGTGATAGGGAGAAAACATTTACAAATTTCATTGAGAGACCAACATTAGGTGCTGTTTGTTCAAGTTCTAAAATGCCTCACCTTGCTCACACAGAGGTGATGTTCTTGCGCAAAGCCGTAGGCGGTTGGCCGAAGATAGGTCGTCCCCACATGCTTCTCTACTCAGACATAAGCAGTCTGCTCTAGTTTTAGTCTTTGTGTCCCAAACTTCAAATTGGCAGCGTCTTCACAAAAGCAGGTATTTAGTAATTCAAGTAAAAAGCGACAGCATTTATGTCCCTTTGCTCCTTGAGTTATTAAAGCTGTTGTTTTTCTCGAGCTGTAGAAATTTGCTCAATGAGTCAGATCTTCACAGACTGAGCAATTGGTTATTGATAAATGCATAGGAAAATGCTCAAGAAAAGGGAGTTACATGGCTCGGGTGAGGTTGGTATGGCCATCCTTTATAAGCCCATGAATCTTTAAGAAGAGTTGCCGTAAACAGAATGGGAACCAGCTGTTTCAAATCTCCACTGAGGAAACGGGTTTTAACTGTAGCAGAAAGGATTTGGGCTAAATGTATAGAAGAACTTCCTGAATGTGAGTGTTATTTAAAGCCAGGTATGGATTGAAAAGAAGCTGTTGAGTTGTCTCTGGAGGAGAGATGGAGCAGGAGAGAAAGAAATGGAATGGGGCAGGGAGAGAGATTAATCCCCATTTAATTGAGATGGCTTAAAATGTAATTCTGCCCAGTGGTTCTGAGTCCTTCGTTCTCCTTTCTCACACCCACACCTTAGGTTATGAGGTTTAAAAGGTCAGAACTGAAGAGTATACTTTAGTCCTTAGAACCAAAGTGCTAGAGGACCCCTAGGTCCTTTCCATATAAATTTTAATTGACAGGAAATGCTAAAGTGTGACCAATGAATGAGGAAACTGATCCATGGTTAATTTTCCACCCTCTCAGGATACACGCTGAACTCATAGCGCCAGGGAGGGATTTGACATTGAGCCATTTCTGGAAAGGCAAGTGGGTGGTAGGCTGAGACCACTTGGCTTGGGGTGCTGGAGGGCTGGAGAGTGGGGGTGGTTGCCAAGTCATTCCTGGGCATGTGTCAGCTGACCATTTTGGCCGGGAAATCTCCAGCAAGGCCAGAGGCTTGCAGATCAAACTTGGTATTTGGCATTCCAGGAAGCAGAGACTGGGAGGACAGGAAAATGGCCCCTTTCCTTTCTCGTCCTTCCTGCCTGTCACTGTGCCTGCCCCTGCCTCCATTTGGTGCTCTCCTCTCATCTCCCTTTTCTTTGAATACTTTTACTTTAGTATTTCTCTTTCAGTCTGTTTTTCTTACATGTTGCTTTTTTATTGTTCTTTTAAAATAAAGATTTAAAGCTGTGAGTTAAACATTTAAAAAAAATCCCACCAAATTTAGTTATAAGTGTTTTTTGTCTGTAAATGACCCCTAGCGTTTTTCTTTGTGGCCCAGTGATGGTAATTGAAATCGATTTCCTGCTTCTGTGCTGTTTCTCTTCATCACTTTGTCTTTCTCTCTTCCTCTGCATTTCCCTCTTTGTCCCTTTCTGCCCTGACCTCTTCTCTGTAGGTCCTGCTCTAACTTCCTCCGCCGGCTCCGGTCACTGCCCTTCTTGCATTCCGCTCTGCCTCCCACGCGCTCCTCCCCTTCCACTGCAGTCTTTCCACGCGTTACGCTTTTCTTCCACTTCTTCTTCACCCTCATCTCCTCACAGTAACTGGGTGCAATATGAATAGCAAAAATGCTTTGCAGCAGGGCTAGGTACTGTGGCTTGAGTGCGTCCCCCAGAATTCGTGTGTTGGAAATTTGGTCCCTGGCGTGGCCTTGTTGGAGGGTGACTGGGTCGTTAAGAGGGATTACCACCACTCTCAAGGGAATGGGTTAATTCTCGTGGGAGGGAGGGAGGGTGGGAGTTCTTGCTCCTGTAGGGCTGGATTAGTTACTGCGAGGGCGGGTTGTCATAAAGCCAGGCTGCCCCTCGTGTTTTGCCCCTTTCGCACGTGCTTGCTCGCCCTTCCTCCTTTCTGCCTCGCTATGAAGCAGCACAAGGCCCTCACCAGATGTGGCAGGCCAATCTTGGACTTCCCATTCTCTAGAACCATGAGCTAAATAATCCTCTTTCCTTTATAAATGACCCGGTCTCAGGTATTCTGTTACAGCAATGGAAAATGGACTAAGATAGTAAATAGGCAAATGGACTGGCCATTTTTTTGTAAATAAAATTTTATTGGCACAAAATCACACCCACTTGCTTATGTATTGTCTATCGCTAATTTGTGCTACAAAGGCAGAATTGAATAGTCATGACAGAGATTCTTCTGTGGTCTGCAAAGCCTGAATTATGATCTGGCCTTCTAAGAAAAAGTTTGCTGACTCCTGCTTTAAAATAGTTTCTGTTCATTAAATGAAGACTTTTGTTCTTTATTTGGAAATTCGAGTGAGTTGGATCTGTTTTACGTCTCCTCCTTTTGCATTTTATATTTGAAAATTCCCCCCCAAATTTTTTACTTAAAGGCAGTTGTGTCCAAAAGAAAAATGGCAATTAAGCTTATTCTCACTGTGTATCAAAGCAAGGGTGGGTGGAACCAAAAAGTTGCCGTGTGTGATATGTTTGTGTGTTTAAGTGTGTTCCCAGTCTGCCACCTCCAACTGGGCTCCTTTTAGTCTTTGGATTAAAAAAAAAAAAAAAAAGATGGTTTCATTGTAAAGCTTTTCACAAATCTCATAGCTAACTTTTCCTTTAGGTCTACAAACCATTTCTGAAAATGTCAAATGCTGGAGAAAGAATTCCGTTTTAATTTAATATGGCACCTAGAATACTGGCACATGTAAAGGCATTCCAATTTATTTTGATTTGGTGGGTGGTCTAGCTGAAAACGTTTTACACAAATACACTCGCAAGTTGGTTTCGTGAACATGAAATTAATATGAACTAAAATAGTCATAGCATTTAAGGCTGGAAAATATTCTAGAGATCACCTATTTTAATCCTGTGCTTCTTAACAGGTGAGGAAACTCAGGCTGATTTTAGTAGTTTGTGGCAGAGTCCAGGAGCCCAGGACTTTGTATTCACGGACCAACCTTTTTGAAACCATAAATCAGCAACAACTAGCCACACAAACGGTAACATTTAGACTAATGTCAAAATTAATTGTATTCTTTTCTATAGAAAGAGGGGCTGCTAAGTAGAACTATGGTGTGTGACTGGTGACCTTTTCTTCAGGTCTATTTCTGCTGTAATTATAATAACCGAATCTTCCCCTTTGGTAGTGGTGTCTCTTTCTCTCACAGGTGGTGTAACATCTCTTAACTAAAACAAAACAAAACGAAACAACAGTAATGAATCTCCCCCCTTCCCCTATGCCCCCCATAAAAGGCTAGAGTGGTTTTTCTTTTGTCTTTACCCTTTTTCTTCTAATTCATCCTGTGTGGTTGTCAACTTCTTTTTCTTTTTATAACTTTTATTATTTTTTTCTTATAAAAGTAACACGTGTATGTTGTAGAAAATTTAAAAACCCAGGGAAGCATAAATGAAATAAAAATCATTCATAATCCAACCACCCAGAGAATGTGTAGCTATGTGTATATTTTCATAATTGTCTTAACACTGTATAATTTTATATCCTGCTTTGTTAACTTTATTATGAGAATTTTTTTCCCATGCCACTGGAAATTTTTTAAATGTGTTGTTTGAAAAGTTTTCTCATATTCTGTCTTGTGGTAAACTATACGTTGTCTTATTTGTCTACTTTTGAACATTTATATTTTTTCCAAAATATTTTTTTTGCTATTAAAATACTTCTTCGTAATATTAATGGCCTCACGTGTAAATCTAATCCTCATCTGATTCTATTCTTATAGAAGGGTTCTAGAAGAATATGAACATTTCTTAAAAAGACTCCTTATCCATGTTGCCAAAACTGCTCTCCTGCAAGGCTGAAACAATTAATTATCTTTCCAGGAGTGTGTGAGTGCTTGTCTGGGGCACCCTTGAAGGGCTGTAAAATTTAAGCCTTTTAAAACATTCCTTTTAATAGGTCACCCTCTTGCTAGGAAACTTCCCAGGACTGCAAGAT